>CM055116.1:142595171-142872671 GCA_029206835.1 Rana muscosa | reverse complement strand
TACAGAAAATGTGTTCTGAGCAATTTTTACTGCTGAACAGACTTTTTTTTTTTTTTTATATGCCCAGTGGTCGTGGAACCTTGAAGTGGTTATTAGTTTTTGTTCTAAGATTTAAATATATATTTTTTTTTTTATAGTAGATATGAGATACTAGATAATTTGTGGTCTAATTTCTCCTCCATTCCCTGTGCCACTTGACAATGTTATCAGTAGGACTGGAAGTTAGGGGAAAATATCCAAGGGGGATTCAGGCAGCAGATACAATGTGGATGATGGTTCCAGACCTCCCCTTTCTAAAAAAAAAAAAAAAAAAGTTTATTGCCGTCTATCTGTCTTGAAGAATCCCCTTTGCATACTGTTTTGCTGATAACACTGTTAACGGCATAGAAAGTAAAGGATTTTTTTTTTTTTTTAAAGAAATCCTCTGTTTCCTATTTCAATTCCCAGGGGGTGGAGAATTACCTCATAGACCGGGCTTGCCCTTAAGCCAGTTATCTTTTTAGAGAGAGTTATTTGCATACATTTCTCAAGGAGGATCCACAAAGTTTACCTGTTTATACTCCAGTGAAGTCACTTCCATGGTGCTTCTGTTGTTGACAAGAAGCCTGGTGTTAATGTGTCCAATTTGACCACACTGTCTACACATGTAAAAATAGCATTTATCGTCCCATGACAATGCCTTCATCTAATTGGCTCTGCAAGGATGAATCCTTTGTTCACGCACTGTCTGGGTTCGACATCCACTACCCTGGACTAAGATGCTGGCTCAGATCAGCCCCTGCTGCAGCCTCTTACCTTGTGACTAGCTGCCAGGTTACAATGTTTTTAGTGTGTTGTGGGTTTTTTTTTTCCCCACTTGCCACCCAAGGTACGTCCTATGATGTCCTGGGGTTTGAGTGGTGATATCTGAATGATGCCTGCAGCTACAGACATCATCCAGATATCATTCTTTTCTGCCAACGATTCCGTGCACCGTAAAATCAATCATAGCGGTTCAGCCGCTTGATCGTTTTTACAGGCGGCAGGAAAGTACGTTCCCTACCCCTCCCGCCGCCCTCTGGTGCTTCTACTGACTTGCCCATGCAAGAATCCGTCGGCAGTTTGTAACAGAGATTTCTGCTGACCAGATGGTCCCCAGCAGTCTCCATGACCTTCGGAGGACCGGGGGAGATGCTATGACGTCACGTCTGGCTTGACGGAAGTAAACATTTCTGAGTACTCCGCTGGAAAGGCCGAGATCCATTTATTTATTTTTTGATCAAAGTTTTTCCTGCCTAGAGGAGATATGTGGGGTCTTATAGACCCCACATCTCTCCATAAAGAGGACCTGTCATGCACTATTCCTATTACAAGGGATGATAACTTTTATTCCTAGTACAAGAACTGTAATCAAAAACTAAATGTAAAGGCAATATGTAAAAACAAAACATTTTTTAAAATAAACAATAAAAAAAATAATCTTTTAAATCATCCGCATGCTCGCTCACCAGAAGCGAGCACATACGTACGTCGCACCCACATATGTAAACTGCATTTAAACCACACATGTGAGGTGTTGCCTCGAACGTTGGTGCGGGAACAATAATTCTATCCCAAGACGCCCTCTGTAACCTGTAAAAAAAAAAAAAGTAAAGCGTTGCCTATGGAGTACTAAAGTTTGGTGCCATTCCACAAGTGTGCGCAATTTAACTTCTTCTTTTTTTTTTTTATTATTTTATGAACTTTCTCCCCCCCCCCCAAAAAAAAATTGCTGCACAAATACCGTGTGACATAAAAAGTTGCAACGACCACCATTTTATTCCCTAGGGTCTCTGCTAAAAAAACATATATAATGTTTGGGGATTCTGAGTAATTTTCTAGAAAATAAATGATTTTACATGTAGTAGGGGAGTGCCAGAATAGGCTTGGTCGGCAAGTGGATAAAAGTATACTGTTACAGTTTATTATGACATCTCAAGAGATTATAGAATAAAGTTTCTGAAAGGTCAGTTTTTATATGTTGCTTAATATTATTAGTTTTAATAACTTTTAATAATCCTGTATCTGTGTTCTGTTAGACATTCAGGTGCTTATGGGAAGCTTGGTGTACCTGCGGCAGGGTATTGAGAACTCGCCTTACGTTCATCTTTTGGATGCCAACCAGTGGGCGGATATCTGTGACATCTTCACCCGAGATGCCTGTGCCCTGCTGGGTCTCTCTGTAGAATCTCCCCTCAGTGTTAGGTAAATTATGTTATTCTTGTCCACTTGACGTACCCCCTTCATGACCTTGCTATTTAGCATTGCCCTACTTTAACTGGTAATTTCACAGTCACGCAACCCTGTACCCAAACTAAATTTATAAAAAAAAAAATCGCACAATTAGAGCTTTATTTTGGTGGTATTTGATCACCACTTTTTTTTTTTTTTTTGATTCTAAAAAGAAAAAAATCAAATTTTAAAAGAAAACTAAGCTATTTTTTACTTTCTGCTACAAAACAAAACCTATCCAGGAAAAAAAGTCTTCATAAATTTTATTAAAAATGTATTCTGCTACATCCTTTATAAAAATAAAATCCCAAGAAGTGTATATTAATTTGGTTTGCATGAAAGTTTTTGTGTGTGCATACTGGAATTTACTGGAGTGTAGTGATTGCTGCACTCTTGGTGCTGCATAAAACTGTCAGATGCAAATTAAAGAGATAAGTCCAGGAGGTGGCATGCTAGCAAAAAAAAAATAATGAAATTACCCCATAGTTTGTAGACGCTATGTTTGCGCAAACCAATCGTTCTACACTTATTGGGATTTTTTTTTTCCTAAAATATGTAGCAGAATATATATTGACATAAATTTATGAAGTATGTGTGTGTGTGTGTGTGTGTGTGTGTGTGTGTGTGTGTGTATATTGTGAGGGGGGTTAGCTCAGCAGCGGGTGTGTGTGACCCCCTGGATGGGTTCACCACACAAAAACAGGCACAGCAGACAGTGGTAGGAGAAAACAAAAGGGTGTGGTTTTATTTGAACTATATACAGACAAAAAAATACAGCAAAAACCAAAGAAACCTGAAAATAAATCCTGGTCAATTGACCGCTCACTACACACGTTGGTGTCCCTAACTAACAACTGGGTACAGCCTTGTGCTGTCCCAGTCCCTAGCTCCCTGCTTTTTTGAAGTTCTTAGCAATAACCACACGGGCTTTGGCTCACCGCACAGAGATCACACTCCCCAGACTATCCACACAGATCTGGTTCCAGGTTTGAGCATCTCCCTTCGCATGCTGGGAGTTCTTGTAGAGGCCCCAACGAGCCCACTTACTTCAGCTGGGCTCATTAACTCTTCCCCTGCAAGACTCCCTGCACTCCCCCTAGTGGTATAAATCGGCATAAAGCTTGAATCTAGGACATGTATATCTCCCATCCTGGATGCAACCTGGTGATTTTACCTGCATGCTGTCACTATATATATATAGATAGATAGATAGATAGATAGATAGATAGATAGATAGATAGATAGATAATTTGTCCTTTTTTTTTTTTTATATCGCAAGAATAAAAACCGCAGAGGTGATTGAATACCACCAAAAAGATTTGTAGGGGGGGAAAGGACATTTGTGTACATGGTCGCACGACCGCGCAATTAAAGTAACGCAGTGCCGTATCGCAAAAAATGGCCTGGTCACGAATGGGGGTTAAACCTTCCGGAGGTGATTAAAGTATACCTTGCAAAAGAAATGCAGGATCTGCTTTTTTATTTTCATATGGAATAGTTCCAAATTCACAGCTTCTCTAGGTGGGAACACCTATGCACCCTTCTGCATACACACATGTGGGTTTTTGATGTACTAATGGGCAGGTTTTATTCCTGCAGGCTTTTAAAGCCCAAGAAGACTCTAAACTGTATCTCTGCTCTGCCTATGCAACCCTGTGTAATCTCAAGTCCCTCTTGTTGGAGTTTACACAGGAGTGAGGACTACCCCCACCCCCATGTAACTGCACTGTGTCATGCACCGCTGTTGTCACATGATGGAAGAAGGAATGAGATTTACGCTCTTCCATACCCAGATGTAATAGGCCTTTAGTGGAATGAAGGTCAAGTATGTGCTGCTGGCGAGTGGTTCATTAATGTAAACCCATTGCTTTGTGCTGTATGGAAAAAGCATGTTCGCTGTAAAGTTCACCTGTTGGTAAAAGACATGCTTGAGGCCTGGTTCACCTCTATGCATTTTTTTTTTTTTTTGTGCTTTTTCAGTTTTGCACACACTACAGTCCATTTAACATGATTTCTTATGAGTCTCGTTTACATCTATTCATTTTATGGAAAGGGCCAGGGACCAGCAGGTTGTGTTTTTGGTTCCATAGACTTCAGTGGATCAAAAATGTGCATTTAAAAACGCAAAATGCACCTTGAATATGCATCAACTGGGAACTGCATCAGTGTGAGCCAGGCCTAAAGCTGAACTTGAGGCATAAACACTTCATTTAACTATATTCCTTACTATCCATAAGAAGACATGAATCCATTTTGTGTGGACTAAATGCCTTTTCAAATCCAGTTATTTACTTGATCGACAACTTGTGTGTAGTAGAGGAAGGGAGTTTACCGCTCAGGTGGGATTGATGAACCTTTTCACTGGATCCAAAGCCACGGGTGCTGGCAATGCATATGGTGATACAGAAAATGGAGCAAGTTTGGACAGCTGCACTCAAAAGAATGTTCCTTTTTTATTGTAAAATCAAATCACAAAAATACATGCCACAGCAAAACCAGATGCAAGCTGACGCATTTCACACTGTAGCTCTGTGTTTAACCATAGCTATGATTTGAGCACTGAGCTACAGTGTGAAATGCGTCAGCTTGCATCTGGTCTTGCTGTGGCATGTATTTTTGTGATTTGATTTTACAATAAAAGGAACATTCTTTGGAGTGCGGCTGTCCAAACTTTCTCAATTTTCTGCAACTTGTGTGTAGTGGAGAGGTGCTTGCACATAACTTTAGCAGTACAGTATTTGGTTGTATCTTGGGCAACTGTAATCGGCAATGCATTAATTCTTCCTGGTAGTATTGAAGGTTAGCCTGTCCTTTCCTGCATCTTCCTATTAGCCCATCTCTAGTTGCTTGCACTAAATGCATACCAGTTTAGCAATTTTAGTTTTCTGTTAAGTGTATTTTGATGCATGTTTATTAAATGCATGTTATGACCATTGTCTTTGATTGTTTGTTTTTGTTACTTTATCCAATTTTAGCTTCTCTGCTGGTTGTGTGGCTCTTCCAGCCTTAATTAACATAAAAGCAGTAATTGAACAACGGCAGTGCACAGGAGTGTGGAACCAAAAGGATGAATTGCCAGTGAGTACAATTTATCCCCCCTAAGGAAGAATACTACATTGTGCATGTTCATGAATGTCCACAAAATTCTGTAGCATCTTTTGTTTTTAGAAATAGATCACTATTTATGTTCGTCTGTGTTCAGCATTGGTTCCATCCGTGGGGATTCTTTTCCTCTAGTTCTCCCTTTTTTCACATTGTGATCAGCTGCATCTCTAACTTTCTGTGAGTTCCCCCTGGTATGCATTGCAGATCCCTGTTCAGAGCCCAGTGGCCAATCACACTTACTATGCTGGCCATACACGGTTAGAAAATTGTTGGGAAAAAACGATCAGATTTGTAAAGATCTGTCGAACGTGCATGCAATAACGCCATCATTGTATCAATTATTGACCTATTCTCAATCGATAACCTAAACGGTAGATTTTCATTGTTTTGATTACACAATCTGGGGTTACATTTTAACACGCGCTGTGCTGTAGATTTGTTTGAACGGTTTTTGATCAGTTCCACGACTAATGTTTCAAAAATTGTTCATTTTTGCTCAAAAAATCTGCCATTTGCATCTCGAGAATCGATATTAACCCACTAATGTTTCGAAAGGCGAGCAATTGAGCGTGCGTATGGAACGCTTTTTCAAACTAATTTCTAACCGTGTATGGCCAGCTTAACTGAGAATAACTGCTCTGATTGGATACAGCTGCGTTTTATTTTATAATACTGACTTTGCTTGCTTTTGTTGTCTAGTACAAAAAAATTGTTCAGACTTTTTAAAATTAAATTTTGACATTGCTTTATTATGTAGGAAGACCTTCCATGGCATAGCCAGTTCGAGTTTATCGAAGCTCGTTCTATAAAAGTCAAAATCCTCTTTCCTCCACATACACCTCTTGCCCCTTGTAGTCTTTGTGATTAAAACAAAAATCATTATCTTTTATATTTTAAGTGTGTGTGTGTGTGTGTGTGTGTGTGTGTGTGTATATGTGTATGTATGTATGTATGTGTGTAAAATTATATATATATAGCCGAAACAACTAATCGATTATGAAATTAATCGATTACTATTTTCATAATCAATTAATCGGCCAGTAACATAATGGGGTTAAAAAAAAAAAAAATAGCCCTTTTATACTACAAAGGGAGCAAATCTCTACTGTAAATATTACTTTCACTGTTCCACAGTAAAAAAAATGAACCCCTTACAGTAGCGATTATTCGCTCTTTTTGTACTATAAAGGGCTAATTATAGTTTTTTAAACTCTAATTATGTTACTAAACGTCTTAGGCCTGGTTCACACCTATGCGTTTTTTGCAGAAGCGCACTGCAGTTCATTTGCCATGGTTTCCTATGGAACACTTTCACATCTATGCTTTTTTCTCATGCTGCGTATTAAGAAAGTGTCAAGGACTTTTTTCAACACAAAACTATGCTTTTTTTGGTTCAATATACTTCAGTGGAGAAGCTGCAGAAAAGCATGTAATGCGTTTTTGCAGCAATTTTGTGTTTTTTAATCTGCCCAACAACAAAATGGCCAAAAAAAGCATAAAAAAATGCAAACGCGCAAATCGCAGCAAAATCTTGTGCGCAAAAATCAAAATGCACAGCAAAACACACTGCAGAAACAGATGAAAAGCAAACTGCATAGGTGTGTACTGAGCCTTATGCTGGCCACACGGATCAGTTTTCAGACGAGAATATTAATGCAAAAAATCTTTGTTCATTCGCTGAATGAAAGACTGTTTGAAATTTTCACTTGCTTTTAACATTCAGTTTTAAAATTAATGTAATTTGTGAACAAAAACCACATACACTGTCTGAGAATTCCTTTCACTAAGAAGTTTTCTATTATTTCTACTAATGATATTTACCAGACCCTTTAATAGTATATACAGTATATCTAATCTGTCAGTTATTCTCAAAGAGGATTAGAGATTTTGCTCCCTAACCATATAGTTGCTTTAGTTATATTTACCACTGCATAGAGATATTTAAGAATAAATTGCCTATTTTTTTAAAAACTTTATGTAGCGGCCTCACCCCGTCCTCTTTAGCTAGGGGTATGTCACGCGACAGAGTGAGGTGCGCTACGGCCCATGTCCTCCCCATGGCTGTGGGTGAGGTGAAGGCCAGTACCAATCTTTTCCTCGGGCCAAATGTGTGCTGGTTATGAGGGTCAGTCCTTCCGTGCCAGAATCTCCCTTTGCTCCCATTAACAGAGTCCATACACCCATCAAAGTCCAAACTCAGGTTTATTGCGTATCTCCACATACAGTCAAATGCAACGGCATGATACGATGGGGGAACAGGTCGAGGCACTGTACAGGTTCCTAGTCCCTACACTCCCTGTGCTATGACCAGGGGTTGCAGGAGTCTTGATGAAAGCTCCTCCGCTGCGCTGTAGCCCCTATCAGGGGAAGATGTCCTCCAAGGGAGTTACCCGAAGGCCCATCCATCACCGGGTTGACACTGCACCGGGTCTTCGGACGGGTGACCTCCCCAGCCTCCTCACCTCAGATGCGGGTCCCCTCGCAAGGGGCGCCCTGGAGCAACTTCACCCTCGCGGGACCCAGTCGGAGTCACCGGGTCCCAGGCCTCCTCAATAGTACCTCATCCCAGGCTGAAGGTGCCTGGGATGGACTCCATCTTCATTCCGGCCAGGCCTAGGGCGCCTAGGCCGGAACCTTGAACCGCCCGCACCCAGGCCTAAGGTGCCTGGGTGCGTGAAGGGATGATCCCCGAAGAAAAAGAACCTCGTGGCGAGGGCGTCTCCCCCTTTTATCTCCTCCCATCGACATTACGGCGGGTTCCCCGCCCCAGCCGTACCATCTCCGCAAAGGGACAAAAAGGGTAGCACTGTGGTAGTGATTCTACCCTGAGCCAGTAGGTACACTGACACCCACTGGTCAAGGAGAATATCGCACCACCCAATCCTCCACGAATAACAAAAAGGGGTCCTGAACCCTAACATAATTACACACTTGGGTCACACTACCCCCAGGTGTATCCCACTAAATTGAGGACCCCGCTACATTTACATATTAACTAAATTATGCACCACACTTTTTTTTTAAGGTATTTAATCGGCCAACTAATCGATTATGAAAATAATCGTTAGTTGCAGCCCTAGTGTGTGTGTGTGTGTGTGTGTGTATAATATGTATGTGTGTATTATGTGTGTGTGTGTGTGTGTGTGTATATAGTATATAATATAATATAAAATAAATATATATGTATGTATGTATAACACTCTCTTTTTTACCCTGAAAATAGAGGGTAAACTGTGCCTGCGTGTTATACGCAAGGGGCTGTGGAAAGTTTTTTTTTTTTTTTTTTTTTCCCTGAAACTTCCCTCTTAAAGTTAGGGTATGTGTTATACGCCGGTAAGAGTGTGTGTGTGTGTGTGTGTGTGTGTGTATATATATATATACATACACATACACATACACATACACACACACACACACACACACACACACACACACACACACACACACACACACACACACACACACACCAGGTCCTTTGAGTTCTAAGGGGAACCCCCACGCCAAAAAAACAAAACGGCGTGGGGTCCCCACCCCAAAGCACCTTGTCCCCATGATGGGGGACAAAGGGACTCTTCCTGACAAGGCAGTGGTTGTGTGGGGGTCTGTGGGCAGAGGGATTATCAGAATCTCGAAGCCCCCTTTAACAGGGGTGCCCCAGATCCCAGTCCCCCTCCCCATCTAAATGGGTAGGGGATACACCTTATTCACCCAAAAAAAGTGTCAACTACAGTACACAGGTTTTTGACAAAGTCCTGCAATAAAATTGTCCTCAACCGTATCTTTCTCCGGTGATGTCTGCTTCCTCCCATTCTCCTCCCTCTGCTGCTGAGGTCTTCTTCCTCTTGCTGAGGTCTTCTTCCTCTGGTTCTTCGGCCGGTTCTTCTCCCGACGCTGGCGCCTGCTGTCTGCCATTCCTTATATAGCCAGGAGTTGCCGCCTGGGGCATTATGGGGTGGTGATGTCACAAGGAGGCGGCGTCTCCGGATGATGTCACTGAATGGCCAAGCCCCTCAGGTAAATCAGAAATTGACAGCGGGAGCCAGTGTTGGGAGAAGAAATCAGCAGAGGGAGAAGACCTCAGCAGTGGAGTGAGAAAAACCAGAGGGAGAAGACATCACCGGAAAAAGAAGACATGTTGGAGCTATGACTGGCATTTTTAATAAAGTACTTTATCAAAAAGCTGTGTACTGTATTTATTTTTTCTTGGGGTGAAAGAGTAGGGTTACCCCCTACTTATTCACATGCGGGGGCGGCACCAGAGAGCCCCCTTGTTAAAGGGGGGGGCTACCAGATTCCAATAAGCGCCCGCAGACCCTCCACAACCACCGCCTACGGTTGTCGGGAAGAGGCCCTTGTGCTCAACATGGCAGAGCCCCCCTAGTGTTGAGAGCATGTGGCCTGGTATGATCTGGGGGGCGATCGCTCGACCCCCCCCCTATTTTCTGATGTGCCTGACTGCATGCCCGGATAAGGGTCTGGTATGGATTTTGGGGGACCCCACGCCATATTTATTTATGGCGTGGGGTTTCCCCTTCAAGATCTTCAGAGTACAAGTCGCATGTCAGAAGTCGGATCAGTTAAGATGATGATCCAACTTCAATCATATTGAATGTGCTGAAAACAGACCAGACCAAAGTAGTGCAGGAATCTTTTTCAAAGTCGGATTAGTTAAGACAGCCCTCATAGGGAACCATTGATTTGTACACGTCGTGCAACATGTACTCCCAAAGGCGGAGCGTATGTCGCACCAGTGTGACCCCACCCTAAAGCCATACATGTTACTATCTGGCAGGGCCTACTTAAAGCTGAACTGTAGGCAGATATTTTAAAAAACATAAATATACATTATTAAGTGTAGTTTTTGTTTTTAATACAAGCAATGGAAGTACCTGAATTTGACTTGTCAGTCAGTGCTGACAAGAAGCATGATGATAGGATGATAGAGCATGGTAACAGATGATTCCATCTCTGTGCTGTGCTTTTCACTGTCCAGTTAGACTGCACTGGGTCTAGGACATGGATGCTCAACCTGTGGCCCTCCAGCTTTTGCAGAACTACAAGTCCCATGAGGCATTGCGAGGCTGAGAGTTACAAGCATGACTCCCAAAGGCAGAGGCATCATGGGAATTGTAGTTCCGCAACAGCTGGAGGGCCACAGGTTAAGCACCCATGGTCTAGGACAGGGGTCTTCAAACTATGACCCTCCAGTTGTTCAGGAACTACAATTCCCATCATGCCTAGTCATGTCTGTGAATGTCAGAGTTTTACAATGCCTCATGGGATTTGTAGTTCCGCAACAGCTGGAGCGCCGTAGTTTGAGGATCATCTAGGATAACCTTCGCTCAGAGAAAATGGGTTGAGTGAGGCTGGCCATGAGGCATATATCTGGCTTGGGGGTGAATATTGCAGCAAAAAATAGATTTTGTTATTTTATCTTAATAGGCTTTTAATTGTTTATCTTGTTTTTTGGGCTGGAGTTCTATTTTAAACAATATATCGTATATACTCAAGTATAAGCCGACCCGAATATAAGCGAGGCACCCAATTTTACCACCAAAAAATGGGAAAACTTATTGACTCGAGTATAAGCCTAGGGTGTCCATCTGCATGCCTCATTTTGCCTCACTTTGCCTCACTGTGCCCATGCCTCACGGTGTCCATGACTAGACTGACGTTTAACATGGGAGTCTATGGAAGGGGTGCCCGGCTTTGAAAAATTGCTCCCTGGCCGTAGGTCCCCCAGACAAAAAACATTGCACACTTGTAGAGGGAGAGTAGGGCTACATGTTTGCCAAGTTCCGTGTCCAGGGGACCTACGACCGGCCGGTACTGGGTCCCCAAACTCACCAGAGAAATTACCATTTAACATGGGAGTCTATGGAAGGGGTTCCCGGGTTTGAAAAATCGGTGCTCCCCGGCCGTAGGTCCCCCGGACAACAAACTTTGCACACTTGTAGAGGGAGAGTAGGGCTACATGTGTGCCAAGCTTGGGGTCCAGGGGACCTACGGCCGGCCAGTACCGGGTCCCCAAAATCCGGGAGATCAGGCGCAAAAAGTTGACTCGAGTATAAGCCGAGGGGGGCATTTTCAGAAAAAAAAAATGTGCTGGAAAACTCGGCTTATACTCGAGTATATACGGTACTTCGTTTTGTATCCAGTCAGGCAGACCTAATTGTTAGTATATTATTGTTAAGAGAGATTGGACATAATTGATAGTAGATCTAAAGGAAATGTTTACCAACAGACTTTAATCTGTAAGCTCAGTTTTCAGCAGACTTTTCTGAAGTGTGCAAGCAGAGTTACAGGAAAGGAGTGATATGTCCATATCAGATAGTGGGTGTTCTGTGTATTGGTGAGTATACTAGAGTCTCACAGATGGGCCCTGGTTTAACCACTTGAATACCACTTGAAAACCACTGGAATACCCCTTCATTACCAGGCCATTTTCCAGCTTCTAATTCGGTGATGGTTTGACTGACAATTACATAGAATACTGACCCAAATTAGTTTTATGCCCCCTCCCCCCCCCCCCCCACCCCCTCTCCTTCTCTCCCCCCCCCCCCCCCCCCCATTTGGGTCCTTCTGGGTTATGCTGAAATGTCTACCTCCTGAGCCAACGTTCGAACCATCTTTTCTAGACTGGACTTCTTTCTTTTTTTTTTTTTTTTCTGGTGATATTTAATAACTGTGTATTTTTTTTAATTTTTTTTACTATAAAAAGGCAAAAAGACCAACATTTAAAAAAAGTTTCCCTTAAAGTGTTACTACACCCACAACAGTAAAATCAGTCTCTGTATGCAGTAAAGCATGCTTTTTATACTCACTGGGTTTTTCCTCTGCATTGTGTAAAACTGCTGTTTGATCTTGTCTTCTCTGATCTTCCCCTTCTTGCACTGCACTGTCTGGGTAAGACACAGTAAATGGAGTCAGGCTGCATATGCTCAGTTTAGAGTTTGTTTTTGGGAGTGTGTGTGATCAGCACAGGGCCGATCAGCACAGGGCCAATCAGCCCTGTCCAGACAGAGGGTCAGGGGTTCTGCATCCTGATAGGAAAGTCAGTGCAGTATGAAAACTACTCCTACAAGCTTTTAACCAGACACTGATGGAAGTCACAAGACTGCTATATACTGCTGATGGGAAAAGCTTTTTAGCAGTTTATATTTACTAAAATAATTTTGTTTCCGTGTTCTGTGGGAGACAAATTATAGTGAATGCAGGGTCCTGGGTTTAGTAACATTTTAATTTCTGTTTAAATACAAATGCTGGAATAGAACAAAGCAATCTAAATTATCCTTATATTTTTTTTTTTTTTTATATATATATATTTTTTTTTTTTTTTTTAAGTAGCCACCAAATGGTGATCTAATTTTTTGCCACATTTTTCTGGAAAGTTGGAACTGTCCACTAACATTCAAACTAGTCTCTCCCATGCTCCCAATTACTATGCTCAGACAGCTTCCACCCTTCCTGCAAAGGTTTGGTAAATTATCACCTTCTATAACTTGCCTTCTTAGATACCATAATTCCAGGTCTGTTTCATACAAACTTTTAGTAAGGCACACTTGTTACATGATTATGACCACCTTTACTTTGACTATGTTACCATTTCAGTGATGCAGTGCATGTTTTCAGTGTTCTTTTTTTTTTCCTTTATCAGATTGAAGTGGACCTTGGCAAGAAGTGCTGGTACCATTCTATATTTGCCTGTCCAATCCTTCGTCAGCAAACCACAGAAAATAATCCTCCTATGAAACTTGTTTGTGGACACATAATATCCAGAGATGCTCTAAATAAAATGTTTAATGGTAGCAAGTAAGTGACTTTTTTTTTTACATAGTTACAGCATGTGCTTGGTGTTTGCTCACTGGTCCTTGATGGTGCAGCGCTGTAATAAAGGGTTAAATGTTACTACTTGTTGAAGTCCAGCCTTTGCTTTTTAGGCTGGGCTTCTCCTATGGGTCACAGGAGTGCAGTTTGTTTTGCTCTCCTGTGACACATTTTCATGAAGTCCGCTCTCCGCGGACTTCACTGACATCAGTCGGGGCAGCACGTCATCCCGACTTCCATGTCTGGATCCACCAGCTGCCTTGAATGATGGCAGTCTCGGCGAGCCGCTCCCCGCCACTCTACGGCTCAGCGCTCCAATGAGAGCTGACAAGTAGAGCAGAAGCGATGCCGAGTCGGCATCGCTCTGCTCGGGGAGGAGTGAGAACTGAGCCATCTGCGGTGTTCGGTGGCTCAGTTTTCAGTGCAGAGACCCCAGGGGACAGATGCAGCATCAGTCTGATGCTCCATCCACCGAGGTAAGTATAACTTTTTTTTTTTCCTGCACCACCGCTTTAATTAACAGGTTCCTGTGTTTTTAACCTTTCAGATATGTGGATATTGTACAATGTTTCAAACAACTAAAAAATAGTATAATAATGGAGTTTACTTAGCTTGGTTTAAAGACATATTTCAGATGATGATATATTCAGCATCATTCAAGTCCAGGGGAGTCCATAATTTAATTTGACACTTTGCTACAATGTAAAGTAGTGAGTGTACAGCTTGTATAACAGTAAATTTGCTGTCCCCTCAAAATAACTCAACAAACAGCGATTAATGTCTAAACCGCTGGCAACAAAAGTTAGTACACCCAAAGTGAAAATGTCCAAATTGTTGTGTGGCCACCATTTTTTTTTTTTTTTTCCCGTTACTGCCTTATTAACCCTCTTGGGCATGGAGTTCACCAGAGCTTCACAGGTTGCCACTGGAGTCCTCTTCCACTCCTCCATGACTACATCACGGAGCTGGTGGATGTTAGAGACCTTGCGCTCCTCCACCTTCCAGTTGAGGATGCCCCACAGATGCTTAATAGGGTTTAGGTCTGGAGACATGCTTGGTCAGTCCATCACCTTTACCCTCAGCTTCTTGAGCTAGGCAGTGGTTGTCTTGGAGGTGTTCAGGGTTATTATCATGTTGGAATACTTCCCTGCGGCCCAGTCCCCGAAGGGAGGGGATCATGCTTTGCTTCAGTATGTCACAGTACATGTTGGCATTCATGGTTTCCTCAATGAACTGTAGCTCCCCAGTGCCGGCAGCACTCATGCAGCCCCAGACCATGACACTCCCACCACTATGCTTGACTGCAGGCAAGACACACTTGTCTTTGTACTCCGTACCTGGTTGCCGCCACACACGCTTGACACCATCTGAACCAAATAAGTTTATCTTGGTCTCCTCAGACCACAGGACATGGTTCCAGTAATCCATGACCTTAGTCTGCTTGTCTTCAGCAAATTGTTTTGTGGGCTTTCTTGTGCATCATCTTTAGAAGAGGCTTCTTTCTTGGACGACAGCCATGCAGACCAATTTGATGCAGTGTGCGGCGTATGGTCTGAG
Source organism: Rana muscosa (assembly GCA_029206835.1). Classification (NCBI taxonomy): domain Eukaryota; kingdom Metazoa; phylum Chordata; class Amphibia; order Anura; family Ranidae; genus Rana; species Rana muscosa. Next base: position 142,857,932 of record CM055116.1, on the reverse strand, counting down.
CACTGACAAGCTGACCCCCCTTCAACCTCTGCAGCAATGCTGGCGGCACTCATACGTCTATTTCCCGAAGACAACCTCTGGATATAACGCTGAGCACTTGCACTGAACTTCTTTAGTTGACCATGGCGAGGCCTGTTCTGAGTGGAACCTTTACTGTTACACCACTGTATGGTCTTGGCCACCGTGCCGCAAGCTCAATTTTAGGGTCTTGGCAATCTTCTTATAGCCTAGGCCATATTTATGTAGAGCAACAATTCTTTTTTTTCAGATCCTCAGAGTTCTTTGCCATGAGGTGCCGTGTTGCACTTCCAGTGACCAGTATGAAAGAGTGAGAGCGATAACACCAAATTTAACACACCTGCTCCCCCATTCACACCTGAGACCTTGTAACACTAACGAGTCACATGACACCGGGGAGGGAAAATGGCTGATTGGGATTAATTTGGACGTGTTCACTTAGGGATGTAAACACTTTTGTTGCCAGCGGTTTGGACATGGCTGTGTGTTGAGTTATTTTGAGGGGGCAACAAATTTACACTGTTATACAATCTGTACACTCACTACTTTACATTGTAGCAAAGTGTAATTTCTTCAGTGTTGTCACATGAAAAGATATAATAAAATATTTACAAAAATGTGAGGGGTGTACTTACTTTGTAAGATACTGTATATACCTGCACAAAAGTGGTTACCGATAAACTAACATAAGAACTGTTGCCACGTTTCTTGTAAGTCAATAACCACTTAAAGGAGCACTATACCCTTTTTTTTTTTTCCTTAAAAATAACAAACATGTTATACTTACCTCCACTGTGCAGCTCGTTTTACACACAGTGGCCCCGATCCTGGTCTTCTGGGGTCCCTCGGCGGCTGTCTTGGCTCCTCCCCGCAAGGACTCCACACCTTAATGCGAGTGAGCTCGCATGGTGTGGAGTGATTGCGGGCGCGCTCCCGTGATACAGCGGCGGCCATAGCCGCCGACTGTATCACTCGGCCCCGGCGTGCCGCGTCATTGGATGTGATTGACAGCAGCGCCAGCCAATGGCTGCGCTGCTTTCAATCTATCCAGTGTAGCCAATCGGCGGCCAGGCAGAAAAACGAAGAGGATGACGGGGACGAGCATGGGACTTTCGAGGGGCCAGGTAAGAAAAACGGGGGCTCGGGGGGGGCGGTATTGTCGAATGTTTTTTCACCTTAATGCATAGGATGCATTAAGGTGAAAAAACATGTAACTTTACTACTCCTTTAAGCCCCGGACCAATACGTAGCATAAGGACCAGGCCCCTTTTTGCGATTCGGCACTGCATCGCTTTAACTGACAATTGCACGGTCGTGCGACGTGGTTCCCATCCCAAACAAAATTGGCGTCCTTTTTTTCCCACAAATAGAGCTTTATTTTGGTGGTATTTGATCACCTCTACTTTTTTTTTTTTTTTTTGCGCTATAAACAAAAATAGAGCGAAAATTTAGAAACAAAATGCAATACTTTTTGCTATAATAAATATCCCCAAAAAATATATATTAAAAAAAACTTTTTTTTTCCTCAGTTTAGGCCGATACGTATTCTTCTACATATTTTTGGTAAAAAAAAAAATCGCAATTGGCGTTTGTTTGTTTAGCGCAAAGGTTATAGCGTTTACAAAATAGGGGGTATTTTTTTTACTAGTAATGGCAGCAATCAGCGATTTTATTTATATATTTATTTTGTGACTGCGACATTATGGCGGACACTATTTTGGGACCATTGTCATTTTTACAGCGACCAGTGCTATAAAAATGCACTGGTTACTGTAAAAGATGGCAGTGAAGGGGTTAACCAGGAGGGGGCACTGTAGGGGTTAAGTGTGCCCTGATTTGTGTTTCTTACTGTGGGGGGCGTGGCTTAGCGTGTGACGTCACTGATCGTCGTCCCCTATTACAGGGAACAGACGATCAGTGACAGGCGCACTAGGAAGCACGGGGAGAGGTTTGTTTACACTTACCTCTCCCCGTTCTTCCTCTCTGTGACCCGATCGCGGGACACCAGCGGCGATTGGGTCCGCTGTTCCCGCGGGGACGGTCACGAAAAAAGAGGACCGGGTCCCGCTCGCGATTCACGGCTGGGCTTTTAAAGGGGACATACCTGTACGCCCATGTGCCCAGCCGTGCCATTCTGCCAACGTACATTCGTGGTGCGGCGGTCCTCAAGTGGTTAATTATAAAAAATAAAAAAAATACACTCACTGGCCACTTTATTAGGTACACCTTGCTAGTATAGGGTTGGACCCCCTTTTGCCTTCAGAACTGCCTTAATTATTTATGGCATAGATTCAGCAAGGTGTTAAAGATTTTGCTACATATTGACATGATGGCATCACGCAGTTGCTGCAGATTTGTCAGCTGCACATCCATGATGCGAATCTCCAGTTCCACCACATCCCAAAGGTGCTCTATTGGATTGAGATCTGGTGACTGTGGAGGACATTGGAGTACAGTGACCTCATTGTCATGTTCAAGAAACCAGTGGTGAGATGATTTGAGTTTTGTGACATGGAGCATTATCCTGCTGGAAGGAGCCATCAGAAGATGGGGACACTGTAGTCATAAAGGGATGGAGATGGTCAGCAACAATACTCAGGTAGGCTGTGGAGTTTAAAAGATGCTTAATTGGTGCTAAAGGGCCCAAAGTGTGCCAAGAAAATGTCCCCCCCCACACTATTACACCACCAGCCTGAACCATTGATGCAAGGCAGGATGGATCATGTTTGTCAAATTCTGACCATCTGAATTTCGCAGCTGAAATCGAGACTCCTTCGACCAGGCAATGTTTTTCCAAACTTCTTTTGTCCAATTTTGGTGATGCTGTGTGAATTGTAGCCTCACTTTCTTGTTCTTAGCTGACAGGAGGGGCACCTGGTGTGGTCTGCTGCTGTAGCCCATCTGCTTCAAGGTCCAATGTGTTGTGCATTCAGATGGTATTCTGCATACTTTTTTGTTGTAACGAGTGGTTATTTGACTTACTGTTGCCTTTCTATCATCTCAAAGTCTGGCCATTCTCCTCTGACATCAACAAGGTCTACATAACTGCCTCTCACTTAATATTTTCTCTTTTGCCGGACAAATCTCTGTAAACCCTAGAGATGGTTGTGCATGAAAATTCCAGTAGATCAGCAGTTTTTGAAATGCTCAAACCAGCCTGTCTGTCACCAACAACCATGCCATATTCAAAGTCGCCTAAATCCCCTTTATTCCTGATTCTGATGCTCAGTTTGAACTTCAGCAAGTCATCTTTACCACATCTAGATGCCTAAATGCATTGAGTTTCTGCCATGTGATTTGGCTAATTAGCAATTTGTGTTACCAAGCAATTGAACAGGCGTACCTAATAAAGTGGCCAGTGAATGTATATTACATTAGAGTGAGTGAGTAACTTGTATAGCGCTACAAATGCGAACTAAATCGCCTCAAGGCGCTTTGTATCCAATGTCGTCCAGATCCTTCAGAAGAGGTGGGTCTTTAGTTTTTTTTCCTGAAGGCCCGATGGTTTTCTTCCATACGGATGTCCGTGGGTAGAGCGTTTCATAGCCGTGGTCCTTGGACTGCAAATCTTCGCTCTCCTTTAGATTTGTAGCAGGTCTTGGATGTGAAGGAGGTTTTGGTTAGTTGACCGGAGGGCGCGACTAGGGTTGTAATTTTTTATTTTCTCGCATGGGTATTGAGGAGCGTTTCCTTGTGTGCATTTGTGGGTGAGGCAGAGGGTCTTGAATGTAACCCGATCCTTTACGGATAGCCAATGTAGGGACCTCAGGGATGGGGTGATGGATTTCCATGGTTTTTTTCCCGTTACCAGTCTGGCTGCTGTGTTCTAGACGACTTGTAGGCGCAAAATCCTGGTATTTGGGTAGTCCTAGGTAGAGGGAGTTTGCGTAGTCGAGTCGGGAATTGATGATTGTTCCAACTACTACTGCTATCTCCTCTTCCGGGATGAAGGGGATGAGTCTACGTAGCAGGCGGAGAAGATGGTGAGATCCGCTGACTACTGATCCTATTTGTGCGTCCATCGACATCTCTGAGTCAAAGATTACTCCGAGGCTTTTAATTTTAGTGCTTGGGGCGATGGTTTGTCCAAGGATGGTGGGTGGTGTGCCTGTTGTCCTTGAGTTTTTCTTTCGGTTTGTGTGGAGAACAAGAAGAAATCCTTTTCCTGCTGGAGATGGGCAATTACCAGGCTGATCAAAAAGCACATCTGGAAACAGCACATTGCACAGCAACTGTTTTATTTGTTTGTTTTATTTGTTTTCTTTGAACTTTTACTGAAATGTTACAAAGTGACATTTCCTTCAGTTCTATCAGCCACAGCGCAGTGCACTGTATTGTGTTACACCATGCTTTGCTGATTGTAAACAAGGGAAATTTATTTGATTGTACTGGGACTGTGCTGGGCCCAGCTCACTTCCAGTGTATCTGGCAGGAACGGGCCCTAAATGTTTTTGGATTAGCTTCAAACCAAACTGATACTGGGCTGATTTTGTGTTGTCCTAGGAGTTTTTTTGTTTTATTATGAGAGTTTCACCAAATCAACAAAGGGCTGCCATTAGTAAGTAAACAAGTCACAGGATTTCCATCCATACAGGAAATGGTATACAATAGTTGGGTAAAAAATGCAATCCATGTATACATAGCGTCTCATCAGTATAACACTAGTATAGGCGGTTGGAAGTAATGATGTAATGCGTTTAGTGAAACCCATCGACCTCTGTTCTGTTTTATCTGCGATAACCCTAAACATATGAATAAAGAGCTGAATAAGGATTTAGTGGGATGAGGGAAGTTCTGAAGGGGGGAGGGGGGGGTTCGAAAATGTAGCACTGTACTTAAGAGGTTGGTAGCATTAACCACTTGCCTACAGGCCACTTTCACCCCCTTCCTGCCAAGGTCAGCTTCCAACGCTCTCACACTTTGACAATTGCGCGGTCATGCAACACTGTACCCGAAAGAATTACTAATCATTTTCTTCACACAAATAGAGCTTTTTTTTGGTGGTATTTAATCACTGCTGGGTTTCTTAGTTTCTGTAAATAAGTAATTTTTCTCCTTCATTGATGGGCACCGATGAGGCAGCACACATATGCCGCACTGATAGGTGGCACTGAGTACTGGTGAGCAGGCACAGAAAGGCAGCAGTGACTGGCATCACTAATGGTCACTGATGGGCACTGATTGGTGCCACTGATGGGCACCAATTAGTGGCACTGGGGAGCTTTACTGTAATCCATGCCCTGATTACATGTCCAGGTGTTCCCTGCGAGAAGATGCAGCTGATTGGCTCTCCTCACCACACACTCTGTCAGTGTGAGGCAATGAGAGACGATCACCGGCACTTCCGTATTTACATGTGACCGGCTGATTCCCACAGATTAAGACCCCCCATACACACTATTGGATTTTCTGCAGATTTTTGTCTTCAGATTTACCAAAACCATATAATATGAGGTCAAACCTTAAGAGTTTCAATTTTTTATCTAATCAGATAGGCCCTTACACTACATGGTTTTGGTAAATTTGAAGACAAAAATCTGCAGAAAATCGAATAGTTTGTATGGGGCTTTATAACGTCTCTTTTTAAATCCAAATTTCATAAACAAACCAATACAGCGGAAGCTCGGATTACGAGCATAAATCCGTTCCAGGAGAATGCTCGTAATCCAAAGTACTCGCATATCAAAGCGAGTTTCCCCATTTGAAGTCATTGAAAACGAAAATAATTTGTTCTGCATTGACTTCAATGGCATGTAATACCGCATGCGGCCAGAGGCGGGGGGGCGCCGGAGAGCCTCGAAGACGGCCAAAAAGGCCCGAGGACACCTTGGCAAACCCCGAAAAGTTTTCGTTCCCGAGATTTGCCGAGGTCAGCCGTGCTGTCTTCGGGGCTTTCCGTGCATTTCCGAACGGCGCCGTTTGGCTCTGCTCGGCTCCGCTTTGGCCTGAATCGTGCTCATTTTGTGAGACGACACTCGCAAACCGAGTTACGATTTTTAAAAATACAGTGCTCGTATTGCGAAACGCTCGTTAACCGCCTTACTCGCAATCCGAGGTTTAACTGTATATTGCTTTTATACAAACAGAAGTACAACTTGAAACCTATAGAAAATCCCCAAAACTGTAAATGCTATTGGCTGTAAATTACCAACATTAAATATTAGGAAAAAAATAAATAAGAAAAGCCTTTTTCTTTTAGCAGCTTAGTAGATTCCCCCTACATATTCTTATGTGATAGTGCAGTATTAATTTTAACGTCAAATTTTAGTTTTGGTCATTAGTCTTTTGACTAAAATTACATTTTAGTTTTAGTTGTCTTTTATTCATCTCAATTGATTTTGTTTTATATAGTATATAGTTGGCTAAAATAGTATTAATTTAGTCAACAAAATTTAACTCTGCTGTACAAACCGAAGTGGTGGTGTTAGAAATTAAGCAGCATGTTGCTTTCATGAGGCATCAGCGCTTGTCCAACCCCTCAATTGATTTTAATGGTAATGCTCTATAACCGCACCTTAAGTGTGGAAGTCCACAAATCTTCGCACATGTAGTCTAGTTAGGTTTGTTTGTATGTGCTGACAGATCACTTGCTGAAGAAGCTATAGCTGGCCAGTAACACAGACGGTGTTGTACACCAATCTTTATAGTTTGCATTTATGTGTATGTGTTGGTTTCTAGTATGTGTGTGCCATCCTTTCGATCTAAGGTGGTTTCTTCGTTTGGCTGCACTTCTCCTATGGATCACAGCCGAAGCTCACTGACGTCACAGAGAAGGTTCAGGCTCGGACAAGATCGCAACAATAGAGTGGGGTTTTGCCCACCCAGCTCTGCTTCTAAGAGCCTGAGCCGGCTCCCATCCCCTCTACAGCCCAGCGTTCCAGTGAGCAGGGGGGGGGGCAGAGCATACAGCGGTAATTGAAAGTCCCTAGCTCTCTGCTCAGGGAGCCCTGAGAACTGAGCGATCGGCGGTGTTTGATCGCTCAGTTTTCAGTATTTGTGGTTCGCGTGGTTAATGTTTACCAGGCGTTTACTGCTGCAATTTTTCAGTCTGATTCCCTCTTTGTGCTTTCTGTAGGCCCAAGTAAGGGTCATGTAGCTTCCAAATCTACCATTTCTCATTGGATCGATCAGCTTGTTTTCTAAAGCTCACAGTTTTAAAGGCAAAGTTGCCCCATTCTTGGTGATCACTCATTCCACCAGTGTTGGCGTTTCCTGGGCAATTCAACATAAGATTTCGATAGCTTTAGTTTGTTAGGCTGCTACCTGGCCTCTTCTTTCTGAAGTTGTACCAGGTGGATATTTGGGCCTCTGCAGTCGGGACCCTTTTGTCATCGGGTTTTTTAGGCTGCTGCGTGAGGCTTTAACTTGTTATTGTTTGGGGCCTGTTGGCACGTTAACATGTTGCCCTCCCCACATATTAAGTGGTTTGGGACATCCCTATCAAAATGGATATGAAGGTACCCTGTGTCCTGGGATGTATAAAAAGAAAAAATAGATTTTTGATTTTACCGGTAAAAACATTTTTTTGGGGGGGATCTTTCCTCTGCCTCTGTTTCACGGCTTGCTACAAAAGTGAGACTGATTAGCTGGGAGTGCGTATGCTTGAGCAGAAATTCCTGTGTAAACGCAAGTTGTAAGAGAGCTACAAGTTCAGATCTGGCCATTGACCTGTACGGCAATAGAAAAAAAAATCTCGCTTTCTCTCTCTCTCTCTTGCGCGCGCGTCTCTCGCTCTCTCGCGGGCGTCTCTCGCTCTCTCGCGGGCGTCTCTCGCTCTCTCGCGGGCGTCTCTCGCTCTCTCGCGGGCGTCTCTCGCTCTCTCTCTCTCTCGCTCGCTCTCAGGATTTTGAGCACGGTAATATTAAAAATTCGGAATTAACCCCCTCTGCACACTATTCTACACGCTTTCTAGCAAACTTTGCGCCAACTTTGCGCAAAAAATGAATACAGTGGTTCTTCACTGCTACTCCCTTTACAAATCACAGATCCAAATTTTATCCGGTTGAATTTGTGGTGAACCCAAATCTCAAGCTCACCTCAGTTGGTGACAACTCAAAATTGTGGATTTTCCTTCAGTTTTAGTCCCATTGACAAGGAGAAATGGAGAAGTCAAATAGCCTTAACAAGATGTCAAGTAAAAAGTCCTGACTTGTTCTTATGCCGCTCTGAGTTTTGGCTTTAGATGCACTTTAAACCGTGGATTAGGGGGGGCCCCCAAGGGACAAGATCCTTCGCAGTCAGCAGTGGAAAGACAGGAGGACTTGCTTTCTAACAAAAAGCAATGTGTTATAAACCAACGAATGCATAGTAGCTAAATTATTTTGCTCATCTGTAGATTGAAGTCTGACTTCCTGTTATGGCTTATTGTTCTTTTCTGTTAACACCTTATTGAATAAGTTATTTTGCTGAGTCTCCAATATGCTTTATAACTCAAAACTTAAAATCTCTTCCTGCAGATTAAAATGCCCGTATTGCCCGATGGAGCAGAGTCCAGGAGATGCTAAGCAGATCTACTTCTGAAAACAGGGACTGGATCCTATAGTGCTGGATGGCCTCATGGTTTTTCTTTTTTTTTTTTTATGTGCATTTGAGAAAAGACGGGAAGATTAAAATTATTCCCATGTTCCTAGAGAATGCAGAAAACAAAGATCCTCCTGAAAGCCAATGCCACCAAGACACTAGTGAGATGTAAAATCCTGACAATAAAATATCTTGAACGAACCAGGAATCTTCCTGTCCCCGTGGTCTCCATACCTGACCAGTCACCAGTACTGGTCAAGTCATGCAGGTTTTTGTACTTCCTAAGCAAAAGTTGATGTAAACATTTTATTTATTATTTTTTTGTTTGTTTATTCCCAAAATACTCTTGATCCTCCTCCATTCTTAGATAGGTTGTTTAGGTACAACATCACTGTTCTCTTGGTATGCTGCAGAGAACTTATTTTTTTGGTCTGATTTGTGCATTTATCTCAAGCAATGGTCATCTTAAGCCTAGGCCGCTTCATCCAGACTGTCTGATATGCTCATGTAGAAGGCAGACCTGTCTTAAGCTGGCCGTAGACAGTTCGAATCTTGACTGGTTCAGCAGGGATTGGCAGAGTTTGGAACCTTGTTTGGGCAGGCTGAATTGTACCCAAGTTGATTGATCAACTTGGGTACAACCAGCCTGTCAAATTTTGCATTTGATTGTTGCCAGCAGCAATCAATGTGTTCTCTCGATGGTGATGCCTCCCCCACCTGAACACGATGGCTCCTTGGGAGGGATTCCTACATCAATGGCTGGCTTCACTGGAGAAAGCTATCAGACAAAGCATAATCCAATCCATGTTCTTCAGATAAGCTGAAGACAGGTGCTGTCTGTTTGCTCTTCCCTACTGCATTTGATTGAACATGTAGGCATATATGTTTATAGATCAGCCAGTGGGACTGCATCTGGCAGGCGTCAGAGTGCCTGCAATTTCATCTGACCTTGTGTCTATGCCTAACTTTAGGTTTTTAGAGCTTGTTTTTCACTGTCTATACACGTTGGTCACTGGGTGGACATACTGTTAGCCTTGCCAATGGCGTATTTTAACAATTATATTGTGTTGTAACATATTCACAATGAGAGGTGAAAGAGACTGCAAACAGACAAGGGGTCGTTTGCATTTGCACTCAGCACAATGCAGCCTGACATTTGTTTATTTTTCTGTACTTGTGATGAGCTGTGTCGTCAGCCCCTATAAGTGAATAATTGTGCATCGGCTGTACGGATTCCACCACAAAGCTGAATCTGACAGGTACCCAGACCTGAATACAGAGCCTGAGCCTGATCTATGCCCCAGTCCCTGTGTACCAGTCAAACTTGGATGGGCAAGTGAGTTTGTATAGCCAATGCGAGTCCCTTAATATTATCTTGGCTGTCTGCGCTAGTACAGAAAAATAAGCAACTCTTCAGGCTGTATGGGGCTGAGTGCCTGTGTGATCAATTCCTACGTTAACTTTGTGATGCAAAAGGTAGTACTGAAAGTAGCATGAGAGATACTCTCTGATCAGATTACATGCACACTGTTTATTCTGTGTATGTTTATTAAGGTCCCCTTCAGAGGACTGCATTATCTTTTAAAAGGTTTGATAAAATAATTGTATATTTCTGCCAGACCCCTGTATACTTTCTATTCCCTCCCTGGTCTGGTCCCATTTGTTGCCAGATAAAATGACAAGTTGAACTTTTATTGTTCAGCCATTCAAACCCCTTTATATTTTTTCCCTTGTTCTCTAATTGTCATTACAGAACTACGGTATGTTGTGAATTCTATTCCCTTGTATGTTGTATATAACTAAACAATACTACAGAGGTGTCTGGTAAAGGCCATAGCCAATAGAAAGTTTAACCTGTATTTTTTTGCTGAGGGAAAAAAAAAAATTTGCTGTAATATTCAGTTTCCTTTTTGAAAGAGTTTTCCCCTCCCCTCTTCTTCTTTTTTTTTTTTTTTTTTTTTGCGCTGTACTTAAAACACAAGAGACTTGTAAATAAACCCAATGTCTATAATTTATATAAGAGTGAGATGCTATTTGCTGCTAGAATATAATGGGGAGTTATATTGTGCTTTTATTGAATTAAGAACTGTTTGTGTGACAAGAATATTCAATAAAAAAAATTATGACTTTGGCCTTCTTGGTGTTTTGGGTCGATCAGTATAAAAAATTATGTAACGAACACAACATACATAAAGGAAACATAAAAATGTCAATTGAAAACCAATACACGTTTTTAAAGTGCCTTGAAAAAGTATTCATGCCCCTTGAAATTTTCCACATTTTTTTTTCTCTTTTTACAACCAAAAACATAAATGTATTTTATGTGATAGACCAACACCAAGTGGCACATAATTGTGAAGTGGAAGGAAAATTATAAATAATTTTTAATCTTTATTTTTTTTTACAAATAAATACAGTTGCTGAAAAGTGTGGCGTGACTTTATATTTAGCCCCCTTTACTCTACTCTGATGTCCCGAACAAAAATCTAATGGAAAACCTAGCCTTCAGAATTTGCCTATTTAGTAAATAGAGTCCACCTCTGTGTAATTTTAATCTCAATATACGTACAGCTGTTCTGTGAAGCCCTCAGTGGTTTATTAAAGAACAAACAGCATCACGAAGGCCAACCAACACACGACAGGTCAGGGATAAAGTTGTGGAGACGTTTAAAGCAGGGTTAGGTTATAAAAAAATAAATAAAAATAAAAAATCAATTAAAAAGAGTATGGCACAACTGCAAACCTACTAAGACATGGCCATCCACCTAAACTGACAGGCTGGGCAAAGCATTAATCAGAGAAGCAGCCAATAGACCCATGGTAACTCTGGAGGAGCTGCAAAGATTCACAGCTCAGGTGCGAGAATCTGTCCACAGGGATAACTATTAGTCGTGCACTCCACAAATCTGGCCTTTATGGAAGAGTGGCAAGAAGAAAGCCATAAGTCCCGTTTGCAGTTTGCGAGAAGCCATGTGGGAGACACAGAAAACATGTGAAAAAAGGTGCTCTGGTCATATGAGACCAAATTTGAACTTTTTACCCCAAAAGCACTGTGTGGTGGAAAACTAACACTGCACATCACCCTGAACACACCATCCCCACCGTGAAGCATGGTGGTGGCAGCATCATGTTGTCAGGGTGCTTTTCTTCAGCAGGGACATGGAAGCTGGTCAGAGTTGATGGGAAGAGGGATTAAGCCACATACAGGGCAATCTTAGAAGAAAACCTGTTAGCGTCTGCAAAAGACTTGACACTGGGGCGGAGGTTCACTTTCCAGCAGGACAACAATTCTAAACCTACAGCCAGAGCTACAGTGGAATATCTTGGATCAAAGCATAATTATGTGTTAGAATGGCCCAGTCAAATTCCAGACTTAAATCCAATTGAGAATCTTTGGCAAGACTTGAAAATTGCTGTTCACAGATGCTCTCCATCCAGTCTGACAGAGCTTGAGCTATTTTGCAAAGAAGAATGGCCACAAATGTCACTCTCTAGATGTACAAAGCTGGTAGAGCCATCCCCAAATAGACTTGCAGCTGTAATTGCATTGGTGGCCCTACAAAGTATTGACTCAGGGGGGGGCTAAATACAAATGCACGCCACACTTTTCACATATTTATTTGTAAAAGATTTATAATTTTCCTTCCACTTCATAATTATGTGCCACTTTGTGTTGGTCTATCACATAAAATCCTAATAAAATACATTTACGTTTTTGGTTCTAACATGAAAAAGTATTCACACCCCTTGAAATTTTCCACAATTTGTCAAGGCACCGTATATGTAGTTTCTGAGAAAAATTAATGCCTGTGTTGACTTTTCAGCATTTGTTTGCTAAAACCAAACCTGTTTTGGGGGTCTGAGAGAACAGTGACCCTGCAGCCTCATAATAGGCAACCCCCTGGACCTAAATGGTGCCTTTTTAGTTTTGCCGCTACAAGCTATGTGGAAAAAAAAAACGGCAGTAAAAGGAAAAGCTCCATGCACTGAGAAACTTTTTTGCAGCAAGTGTAAATGGGTACAGGAAAGACTTCCTTAAAGTAGAGCTAGTTTTTCATTTTGGATGGCATTAAAGGATAAGTACATCTTTACAAAAAAATAAAATATATGCATATGTTTATACTTACGAAAAAATATGCATTTATTATTCTTTTTGTATTGGACCTGTAAAGCATTGCACCCACGATCAGCAAATTGTGGGTGTAATGCCACGGTACTGTGTATCTGTTTGGCAGTACCTCCAATACAGCCAGGCAGTTACTCTGACAGGAAGTCTTGATGAACTACCACAGCGCTCAACAGCTACGTGGTAATCCATTGAGAACTACAAGCCGACAGCCACAAAGGATGTCGGACCTTGTCGTTTTCCCATTCACAGAACACTGAATGGATGACACATTACAAAAGGTGAACTTTATCCTTTAAGCCTACTACACACGATCAGAAAATCGGACAAAAAAATAAAATACTGTTATCGAAATGATCGTACGATAATCTGATTGTTGGTATACCGCTTTCAAGAGCCGTTCATGACAGTTCATCCAAAATTATCTGAAGGGATGAATGCAAATCTTTTTCTCGTACAATATCCGATTCTCTGATTTTCAATTTAATCTGTGCAGCATTCGTCGGAAAAAAATTGGATGAGCAGGACCACACATGCTCGAAAACTAAAGAACACATTACAATATAATACAACACATTACATAGTTTCCGAAGTTGTATTCTATCATACGAGGATTCTCGCACGTTTAGTAAACTCTTAATTTTCGATATGAGACTAGCATACTGCAAAAAAAAAAAAAAAAAACTTGTGTCTGGCTGTTTTTTTACCTGTATGATGGCGCACGACGGTGCGTCATTTTTTTGCCATGGCGCACGTGCGTTCTCAAGAGTGCCGCTGTGCACAGCAGTTGTTTGGCGGCCATGGCACATGTGTGTTTGCAAGAGTCCCGCTGTGCTCAGCAGTTGCTGTTTGGTGGCCGTGACGCACATGCATTTGCAAAATCGCCACTGGAATTAGCAGTTTGGTGGCCATGGCACAGTAGCCTTATCTGGGTGCACGAAGAATTGCGTTGTACGCAAATACGACCCTGCCTGTGCGTGCGCACAAATGTTCTGGCGCACACCCCAGCTTATTTAAGCTGTGTAGGCCAAGCATGCAGTGCTTCCAGGCAGCTGTGGGACACAGAGCAGGCTCTGATCAAACACTTGCAGCGGTTCATTTCTCCTTACCTGGGTCACGTGAGTCACCAAGTGTTGCTTGGCAGGCTATGGTGCTTGGCCTGATTGTTGCATAGGGGCTTGGTGAGTCCTATTAACCACTTAACGACCGCTCACTGTATATATACGTCGGCAGAATGGCACCGACAGGCACAATCACGTAGAGTGTACGTGATTGCCTTTGTATAGTTGGGGGGTCCAATCGGACCCCCCTCCTATACAGTGAGCGGTGGCTAAGTGTCTGGGAGCGTTCCGGGATGAGGGGGCAGCCATTCGTTTCTGGCCACCCCCTCGCGATCGCTCCCGGCGAATGGAAATGCCCCCTCTGTCTGTGTCAGACAGAGGGAGCAGGAGGAAGTGATGTCATCTCTGGTGTGGCGCTCACATATACCGAGCGCCGTACAAGAGAAGACATCAGGTCAGTGCACACAACACTACACTGACACCAGGACACATAGGGACATAAATCGCCCCCCCAGACACCCCAGATCACCCCCCCCAGCCCCCAGTCACAGTGTCACTGATTGCAGTGACCATTTATTTAGTGATCACTGCAATCAGTGACATTTGTGACTGTAAAAGTGTCACCAAAGTTTAGTCTTAGGTCCAGTGTAGCCCCCTAAACCCCCCCTAATAAAGGTTTAACCCCCTGATCACCCCCCAGATAACCCTTTCACCGCCTATCACCACTGTCGCTAAGCGATAATTTTTCTGATCGCTGTCTTAGCGTCAGCGATGCCGATCGGCAGCCAGTAATTTTTTTTAGGTTCGCCGCATGTTTTTATAGCGTCAGGTACCCCAATATATTATCTAATAAAGGTTTAACCCCCTTGATCGCCCCCCAGGTAACCCTTTCACCCCCATCACCACTGTCGCTAAGCGATCGTTTTTCTAAACGCTGTCTTAGTGTCGTCGGTGATGCAGATCGGTAGCTGGTAATTTTTTTTAGGTTCGCCGCAGGTTTTTATAGCGTCAGGTACCCCCATATATTATCTAATAAAGGTTTTAACCCCCTGATTGCCCCTAGTTAACCCTTTCACCAGTGATCACCATATAAGTGTTAAGGGTGACGCTGGTTAGTTAGTTTGCTTTTTATAGTGTCAGGGCACCCGCCGTGTATATAACCCAATAAAGGTTTAACCCCCTGATCGCCCGGCGGGTGATATCAATTAGGTTTTAGTGTCAGAGAGGGTCTGAGTCACACCCCAGGCAGCGTCAGGTTAGTGCCAGTAACGCTAACACCCACGCGTGAAGCATACACCCCCCTTAGTGGTATAGTATCTGAACAGATCAATATCTGTTCTGATCAGATCTATACTAGCGTCCCCAGCAGTTTAGGGTTCCCAAAAACGCAGTGTTAGCGGGATCAGCCCAGATACCTGCTGGCACCTGCGTTTTGCCCCTCCGTCCAGCCCAGGCCACCCAAGTGCAGTATCGATCGATCACTGTCACTTACAAAACACAACACACATAACTGCAGCGTTCGCAGAGACAGGCCTGATCCCTGTGACTCCAGTGCTGTAGGAGGTGATTTCACCACCACAGTTAAAAAAAAAAAGCAAATATGCCGAAGCATTGGGGCAGCAGTGGCGGAGGAGCGATTTTGCTCCTAATGCCGCGTACATACGGTCGAAATTCCGACGGAGGCTTGCCCGTGGAAAAGTCCGACCATGTGTGTGCGGCATAACTTTTTTGCGGGAGGATGCCCCCATGCTTCGGCATATATAAATGGTGCGTGTATGCCCATCATTGGAAGTGGGTGGATGAAGGGCGGTATTCTAATGGTGGGCATACCCACCGATCAATCTCTTTTTTCGTTCAGCCAACTGGCTGCATGAAAAAAAAAGATTACAATACATGTCCAACAAGGACCAGCAGCGTACTGGTATGTTGCTGGACTTTGAATGTTTATACCAGAATGATGCCTGCGGGTTTAGGTATCATCTTGGTATCATTCTTTTCAGCCTGCGGCCGGCTTTCATGTAAAAGCAATCCTAGAGGCTAATTAGCCTCTGGACTGCTTTTACAAGCAGTGGGAGGGAATGCCCCCCCCGGATATAAAAAGCGCCATTGGGAAAGCATTTTATCACACCGATCTTGGTGTGGTCAGATGCTTTGAGGGCAGAGGAAAAATCTAGGGTCTAGAAGACCCCAGTTTTTTCAAAAAAAGAGTACCTGTCACTACCTATTGCTATCATAGGGGATATTTACATTCCCTGAGATAACAATAAAAATGATAAAAAAAATAAAAATACTTGGAAGGAACAATTTAAAAATAAAATAAAAAAGCAAAATTAATAATAAAAAAAAAGCACCCCTGTCCTGCCCTGCTCTTGCCCAATGGCGAACGCAAGCGTCGGTCTGGCGTCATATGTAAACAGCAATTGCACCATGCATGTGAGGTATCACCGCGAAGGTCAGATCGAGGGCAATCATTTTAGCAGTAGACCTCCTCTGTAAATCTACTGGGGTAACCTGTAAAGGCTTTTAAAGGCTTTTAAAAATGTATGTAGTTTGTCGCCAATGCGCGTTTGTGCGAAATTTTAAAGCATGTCGTGTTTGGTATCTATGTACTCGGCCTAAGATCATCTTTTTTATTTCATCAAACATTTGGGCAATATAGTGTGTTTTAGTGCATTAAAATTAAAAAAAGTGTATTTTTTAACCCAAAAAATGCGTTTGAAAAATCGCTGCGCAAATACTGTGTAGAAAAAAAAAATGCAACACCCACCATTTTAATCTGTAGGGCCTTTGCTTTAAAAATATATATAATGTTTGGGGGTTCAACATAATTTTCTTGCAAAAAAAAAAAATGTTTTCATGTAAACAAAAAGTGTCAAAAAGGGCTTTGTCTTCAAGTGGTTAGAAGAGTGGATGTAAGCTTCCTAATGTGTATAAAATGCCAGAACAGTTCAAAACCTCCCCAAATGACCCCACTTTGGAAAGTAGACACCCCAAGCTATATACTGAGAGGCATGTCGAGTCCATGGAATATTTTATATGTTGACACAAGTTGCGGAAAAACGACAATTTTTTTTTTTTTGCACAAAGTTGTCACTAAATGATATATTGCTCAAACATGCCATGGGCATATGTGGAATTACACCCCAAAATACATTCTGTTGCTTCTCCTGAGTACGGAGATACCACATGTGTGAGACTTTTTGGGAGCCTAGCCACGTACGGGACCCCAAAAACCAAGCACCGCCTTCAGGCTTTCTAAGGGTGTAAATTTTTCATTTCACTTCTCACTGCCTATCACAGTTTCGGAGGCCATGGAATGCCCAGATAGCACAAAAAAACCCCAAATGACCCCATTTTGGAAAGTAGACACCCCAAGCTATTTGCTGAGAGGTATTGTGAGTATTTTGCAGATCTCGCTTTTTGTCACAAAGTTTTAAAAATTGAAAAAAAAAAAAATATATATACATATATATTTTCTTTCTTCATTTTCAAAAACAAATGAGAGCTGTAAAATACTCGCCATTCCTCTCAGCAAAAAGCTTGGGGTGTCTATATTCCAAAATGGGGTCATTTGGGGGGGTTTTGTGCGATTTTGGCATTTTATGGCCTTCGAAACTGTGATAGGTAGTGAGGAGTGAAATCAAAAATTTGTGCCTAGAAATCCTGAAGGCGGTGCTTGGTTTTCGGGGTCCCGTACGCGGCTAGGCTCCTAAAAAGTCCCACACATGTGGTATCCCCGTACTCAGGAGAAGCAGAAAAATGTATTTTGGGGTGTAATTCCACATATAACCATGGCATGTGTGAGCAATATATCATTTAGTGACAACTTTTTGTAATTTTTTTTTTGTCATTATTCAATCACTTGGGAAAAAAAAATATATATTCAATGGGCTCAACAGGCCTCTCAGCAATTTCCTTGGGGTGTCTACTTTCTAAAATGGGGTCATTTGGGGGGGGTTTTGTGCTATTTTGGCATTTTATGGCCTTCGAAACTGTGATAGGTAGTGAGGAGTGAAATCAAAAATTTGCGCCCTTAGAAATCCTGAAGGCGGTGCTTGGTTTCCGGGGTCCCGTACGCGGCTAGGCTCCCAAAAAGTCCCACACATGTGGTATCCCCGTACTCAGGAGAAGCAGCAAAATGTATTTTGGGGTGAAATTCCACATATAACCATGGCATGTGTGAGCAATATATCATTTAGTGACAACTTTTTGTAATTTCTCAAGTCGTCTTCCAGGACGGCACAATGAGAGATGACTGGCTCCACCTGACAGGAAACACAATCAATTCAAAGAGGTTAAAGCACCCGCCCCTCCCCGTGCTCCTCAGTTCTTGATTGTGTTTCCCCACAGCGAAACCGTTTATTTTTTTCCCACAGACTGAAGGCCTGGGGCTGGAAGTCCCCCCCCCCCCCCCGGGAGCTGAGCCGAATGCCTGGGAAGCCTCTGGGCCTAGCAGGACTCTATTGTCCGTCCTGGGGGGGTATCCCATTTCTCTTCTCAGGGAGGGCAGTAGAAGAGCCTCCCTGAGCACTGAAGGACCCTAGGTGCTGGGCTGTACCTGACTAAGCACTAGACCTTAGTGCGAAACGCGTCTGCTGTGTCTGTTCATTTTGCTGTGACTTGCAGTGCCTTATGTGTGTTTTACCTAAATAAAGGCAACCTTGATGGTTCTCGGAGTGCGGCTGTCCACATATCCTGTTTCTTCTTCGCATCAATTGCATTGCCGGCACCCGTGGTCCCTGGGAAGACACTGATTGTCCACTTGTACTCACCTGGAGCGGTGATCTCTTTCTTTCTTCAGTGCCTCTGCAGTGACTTGCTCATCACACCTAAGCGGCATGGAACATGAGGAGAGGCCGACCACGGCCGCGGCTACAGAGGAGACCACAGGGGGTGAGTCAACCCAGCCAGCAGGGGTCATGATGGGGGAGGGTACCCCGACTCTTTCCCCTTGCCTGTCACAGGGTTCTTTCTAAATGCATTCCTGTGTACTCTTACATTGCAGGTGAGGACGTCACTGCCCAAGGGGTTGCTAGTCGTTCCTCTAGAGCCCCTGCCCGCTCCAAAAGATGCGGCAACTGTAATGAGAAATTACCTTCAACCCATTCCAAGCCCTTCTGCTTCAAGTGTATCCAGAAGCTGGCGGGGAAGGAAACATCTCAGGTTATGAGAGACTTTCTCTCTGTCCAAACCCAGATGCTTGCCACCCTTAAGGATTTTCAAGCCTCCCTTAAGGCTAAAGAACCAGAGGAGTTCCTCCTCAACCAGATTAGGGAGAGGACACCCAGAATCTCTGAGATCCCTCCTGTCTCAGGACTCAGAGGCAGAAGAAGACTCGGAGATCCCTGATCAGGGACTTTCCGATGAGGGCCTGGTAGATAGTCAGGCTGAGGAGGAGGAAGAGGGCTCTAGGTCAGGAAGACACATCTTCTCAGCTGACAACATGTAAGGCCTCCTTGGTGCAATCTACGCCTCTGAAGAAATTCAGGAGCCGACGGAGCAGGTATCTGCACAGGATAGATTGTACCGAGGCCTGGTAAGGGCCCAACCCAGAGCCATTCCGGTTCATCAGACTCTCAAAGATGTGATCCTTTGAGAGGGAAAGGAACCTGAGGGGAAGCTTCTGAAATATAAAACTTGGAAGCGTAGGTGTCCTTTTAAGGGGGAGGATGAGGAGAAATTCTTTAAAGTTCCCAGATTGGATGCCTCTTTGGCACAGGTGTCAAAGCAATCCGACCTCTCCTTTGAGGATGCGGGTAATATCAAGGATCTTATGGATCGCCGTACTGAGACGACCTTGCGTAGAGCCTGGGAAGCCAATGCGGCAGCAATGAGCCCCGCGTTGGCTTCAGCTTGTATAGCTAGGAACGCGGATACATGGATAGCCAAGCTATTAGGACATGTTTCCCGTGTGTCCAAGTCCAGGGGAGTCCTAGACTCTCTACAGGTGATAGGTAGCGCAGTTCCAGGACCCGCTTATGTGGACTCCCATTTGAGGGCTCCCTCCTTTTTGGTACAGGGCTTGATCAAGCTCTGTCAAGATCTACTGAAAAGGGCAAGAAGTTTCCCACCAAACCTAAAAGGGACCAAAAAAGAGTTTTTCGAGGCCCTCAGGGTAGAGACCGCTTCTCAAGCAAGAAGCCTGCCGGTAATAGGAAGTGGGGTGTTGGGAAGGATAAGCCGAAAGGAAGTATCCTCTTTTCCAACCAAAAATCAAATGAAAAGGAACGTGAGGGTAGGCAGGAAGACTTTCCCAATTCCTTTCCAGGTGGGAGAGTATTACTCAGAGCCCTCATATTCTCAACATTATAAGAGAGGGTTACAGGCTGGAGTTTCTTCCCCCCCCCCCCTCAAAGTTCCTATTAACATTTCTCCCCAGGGACCCCCTCAAGAAGGCAGGTCTTCTGCAAAACATCTCAGACCTAGCAGAACAGGGAGTGGTAGTTCCGGTACCTGCGGGTCAACGCGGAATGGGGGTCTACTCCCATATCTTCGTTGTCCCAAAATCCTCAGGCAAATACCGTTTGATAATAAACCTGAGACCCCTGAATACCTCTCTGCGTCATAAGAAAATTCGCATGGAGAGCATATACACCCTCAGAAGACTCCTTCTGAAGGAGGTATACATGGTAACGATCGACTTAAAGGACGCCTACCTACATGTCCCGATCTTTCCAGGACATCAGGCCTTCCTCAGACTTTCAGTCAAGTCTCCTCAAGGGATTCAACACTGGCAGTTTGCTGCCCTCCCCTTTGGACTGGCTTCCAGCCCAAGGGTGTTTACAAAAATCGTAGCAGAGGTGGTCGCCTTCCTACACTTGCAGGGTATATCAATAGTCCCTTATCTCGACGATCTTCTACTCTACAACCAGAGTTGAGATCTCCTCCTCGCAGACCTGGCCAAGGTTGTGAGTACCCTGGAATCCCTAGGTTGGATCATAAACAGGGAGAAGTCCTCGATGATCCCGGACCAAAGAAAAGTTTACCTGGGTTTCCTGATAGACTCCCTACAGAGGAGGCTCTTCTTGCCCCAGGAGAAGGCCTAGGGCCTCATGGCAGCGGTCTGGTCTCTGTTGGAGCCAGGAGAGTTCTCTTTCAGAGACATCATGAGGGTACTGGGTCTAATGACCTCTTGTATTCCTGTGGTCCCGTGGACTCAGCTCCACTCCAGACCTCTCCAACAATTCCTCTTATCCTCCTGGGACGGAACAAGAGGGACATTAGACCACAGAATCTCCATCCCAGAGGTAGTAAAGGACTCTCTGAGCTGGTGGCTTCTTCCTCAGAAGTTGCAGGTGGGTCATCTATGGACTCAGACAGACCCCCTCAGGATAACGACAGACGCAAGCTCCTGGGGTTGGGGGGCCCACTTAGGCGAACTCCGAGCCCAGGGTTCCTGGAATCAGGATCAGTGACACGCCTCCTCAAACTTCCGGGAATTATTGGCGGTTGGGGAGGCCCTAAAAGCGTTTGAGGAAAGGATCCGAGACCGGGAGGTCCAGATCCTCTCCGACAATGCGACCACGGTGGCCTTCATAAATCATCAGGGGGGAACCAGGTCTCCCTCCCTGCTGACCTTGTCTCTAGGAATTCTGGGCTGGGCAGAGCTGAACCCAGAGGTGTTCAACCTGGTGTGCCAACATTTTGGAAGGCCAGAAATAGACCTCTTTGCCCGCAAGGAGAACAGGAGAGTAAGAGGATTCTTTTCCCTGTCCCGGGAGTGGGGCTCAGGGGGGGTGGATGCACTGGCTCAGGTATGGAGTTTTCACCTGGCTTATGCTTTTCCCCCTCTGAGTCTCATTCCAAGAGTCCTACAAAAACTAGGTCTCTCAGAGACCAGACTCATTCTAATTGCTCCTTGGTGGCCCAAGAGAGCCTGGTTTCCCGCTCTACAGAACTGGTCTGTAGCACCTCCCCTCCATCTACCAGTTCGGGTGGACCTTCTCGGCAGGGACCAGTCTTTCACCCAGATCCCAGCTTCTTCAAGCTGACGGCCTGGTGCTTGAGAGGCAGAACCTGCGGGAGAGGGGATGTTCCGAGAGAGTGATTAACACTCTCCTCTCAAGTAGAAAAGAGGTCACCAGACGTATCTACAGGAAGGTGTGGGGAGTCTTCTCTCACTGGTGTCTAGTGAGAAAGGTATCCCAGCAAGAAACCTCGGTCATCCTGGACTTTCTCCAGGATGGCGCCGACTTAGGTCTCGCTACCAAGACTCTAAGAGTACAGGTAGCAGCCTTATCGTATTTTTTGGACAAAAAGTTATCACTGGACCCTCTAGTTAAAAGATTTCTAATGGCCAGGGATAGATTGTCCCCGGTGCAGATCTCTAGAGTCCCGCCCTGGGACCTTACGTTAGTTTTGGAACAATTAACTAAGGCTCCGTTTGAGCCACTAGAAGATATTTCAGTTAAATTACTGACATTTAAGTTTGCTTTTCTTCTGGCAATTACTACAGCCAGAAGAATAGGCGACATGCAGGCTCTGACGATTAAAGAGCCTTTCTTTAGTTATTCGAGGACAGAGTTATTCTTAGGCAGGACCCCCTGTACCTCCCTAAGGTAGTGTCAAAGTTTCATAGATCACAAGAAATTATTCTTCCTTCCTTTTGTTCAAATCCACAAAATGAAAGAGAGGCCTCCTTTCATTGTCTAGATGTCAGACGGTGTCTGCTAGCTTATCTGGATAGAGTGGGTGAATTTAGGAAATCCAGCCATTTACTAATTAATTTTTTTGGACAGAAAAAAGGCCAACAGGCATCTAGAGCATCCATATCTAGATGGATCAGACAGACAATCTCCATAGCTTATGACCAGGCTGGTAAGACAGCCCCGAAAGTTAAAGCTCATTCTACTCGCTCTTTGGCAACCTCCTGGGCAGAAAGAGCCTGAGCTTCGGTGGAACAGATCTGTAAAGCTACGACTTGGTCAAGCCAGAATACATTCCTAAGGCATTACAGAGTGGAGTTGCTGTCACCTCAGGACCTGTCCTTTGGTAGAGAGGTCCTGCAAGCAGTCGTCCCACCCTAAGGTAAGCCTGAAGCTACTTGCTTCTCTCTCATTGTGCCGTCCTGGAAGACGACTTGAGAAAGTGACCAGTTACACTTACCGGTAACGGTGTTTCTGGGAAGTCTTCCAGGACGGCAGGCCTACTTCCCACCGCTTTGGTTGATACATTGGTTTGTATAGAGTTATTTGGGTGTGTGTTTTCTCTCTCGTGCACTGGTGTGGGTCTGTACTTTATCATAACTGAGGAGCACGGGGAGGGGCGGGTGCTTTAACCTCTTTGAATTGATTGTGTTTCCTGTCAGGTGGAGCCAGTCATCTCTCATTGTGCCGTCCTGGAAGACTTCCCAGAAACACCGTTACCGGTAAGTGTAACTGGTCACTTTTTTTTTTTTTTTTTTAGTCATTATTCAATCACTTGGGACAAAAAAAAAAAAATTCAATGGGCTCAACATGCCTCTCAGCAATTTCCTTGGGGTGTCTACTTTCCAAAATGGGGTCATTTGGGGGGGGGGGGGGTTTGTACTGCCCTGTCATTTTAGCACCTCAAGAAATGAGATAGGCAGTCATAAATTTAAAGCTGTGTAAGTTTCAGAAAATGTACCCTAGTTTGTAAACTCTATAACTTTTGCGCAAACCAATAAATATACGCTTATTGACATTTTTTTTACTAAAAACATGTGGCTGAATACATTTTGGCCTAAATGTATGACTACAATTGAGTTTATTCGATTTTTCTTATAACAAAAAGTAGAAAATATCATTTTTTTTCAAAATGTTCGGTCTTTTTCCGTTTATATCGCAAAAAATAAAAATCGCAGAGGCAATCAAATACCATTAAAAGAAAGCTCTATGTGTGGGAAGAAAAGGACGCAAATTTCGTTTGGGTACAACATTGCATGTCCGCACAATTTACAGTTAAAGCAGCGCAGTGCAAAATTCTGAATTCACCTCTGGTCCTTTAGCTACCAAATGGTCCGGGGCTTAAGTGGTTAAAGGGTCTCCCTTCTGAGGTGTGTTAAATCTACATCCAGGTACTCCTTTTAGTGGCTATTTAAATGTCTTCATAAAAGATGAGTGGGACTAACACTACAGGGAAGGGCACACCTATGTCGTCAGTAGTTCCTGATGAACCTAGTTGTAACCCCTGAAAGACTAGAGGCTTCCAGGCAATCTGAGCCACTGCGCCTATCTGGTATTGTGCCCACAGTCAACGCTGCTTCTTCACCCCTTATCACTAAGGATGAACTGTCCTCAGCCCTAGCTGGGTTAGAGCACAGGATTGCTGGCATGATTGCCTCCATCCTGCAGGGTGGCGAGAAGCGTGACAGATCCCCCTCCCTGGAGCCTCCTAGTTTTGGAGCAGGAATTGGTTGGGAATGGGGAAGAGCTAAAAAGCGCAGGATTCAGTGGAGTGTCCAGCAGATGAGTCCTGCTTCCGAACAATCTGGGCAAAAGGAAGCCTCTCAGTTGCAGAGGCTTTCATCCTGACTCTGACCAAAATTATTATCATCATACAGGATTTATATAGCGCCAACTGTTTGTGCAGCGCTTTACATCAGCACTGAAATGGTTTGTTCTGCCTTTTAAGTTGCCTCTTAAAAGAGTATAGGTGACTGAGCACCCCTGGTCCTCTTGGGATCCCTGAGGCCTCTTCAGGCCACGCAGGCTTTCCCCCCCTACACCCCCTGCTGGAACAGGTGTTAAATGCCGATTGGGAATATCCTGAGAGGATTTTGTTCCTCTTTTAAAGAGGTTTTACCTTTTATAACCCATGGATCAAAGGCTTGTTAAGAAATAGAGCATGCCAGCCATAGATGCAGCCGTCTCTTCCTTAAACAAGAACTTAACTTATCCGGTGGATAATGCACATGGCTTGAAAGACCCTGTTGACAAGAAATTGTAGTCATTATTAAAAACTTCCTTTTTTCTTTGGCCAGTTCAGCCAGCTGTTGCAGCAATTGGTATCTGCCAGTCTGTAAAGGATCAGGTCAGACAGCCTAATGGGCCTAAACCAGGAGCATGATCTGCCTGAAAGTAAGACAGATATGCCTTGAGCGCTGTGTTTTGCTGTTGACACCTTTTTAAAAAGGATTCAATACAGCAGGTTTTTTATTTGGCTCTTTTGTCTGTACATGTGCACAGACTTTTGTGGCTTAAGAGCTGGTCAGCCGAGCTTCCTTCTGGACGGTTATTGGCAGGTTTCGCCTTTCAGGGGGAACGTTTATTGGTGATCATTTGGACGAATATATCCAAAAGGATTTTCGGAGGGAAGACTTCTCAACTTCCTGAGAAGAAAAGCACCAGGCGTCCCTTGTTTAAAACTTAAGGGACTGCTTCCTCAAATGTCTCAGCGCCAAGGCAGTTCACCGCCAACAGGACGCTAGAGCCAGGGGCAAGCTGCAAGACCAGGGCCAGAAGAAGCCCTGGGTCCCAAATTCTATTAAATCAAGCACCAAGCCCTCTTTTTTTAAGTAAACACCCCCACTCTATCCGGTGGAGGGAAGGCTGCTGAACTATGCGGACAGTTGGAGAACAATATTTCAGGACGAGTGGGTCATCTCAATTATATCTCGTGGTACAAGCTGGAGTTGCGGGGGGTTTCCCCTCAGAGGTCTTTAAGATCCAGTGTTCCCCTGGATTCTCCAATTAGAGATTTTTTTGCTTCAGGCACTACATCATTTAGTGCATCAAGGAGTGATTGTACAGGTTCCTGTATCCGAAGGAGTGAACCCGTTTTACGGTTAAACACCAAACGGGGTCACAGGGCCCATTTTTTGGACCTAAGATCCCTGAACCAGTATCTGCTAATCCAGTCCTTTCGAATGGAGTTTGTCCGCTCTGTTGTAGCCTTGTTCCAGATGGAAGACATTTTAGCCTTCATCGATATAAAGGATTCATATTTACACGTACCTATCTTTCAGCCTCATCAGATGTTCCTGCGACTAGCAGTAGAGGAACGCCATTTTTTGTTTGTGGCTCTACCCTTTGGGCTTGCTACAGCTCCCCGTGTTTTCACAAAGGTCCTTTTTAAGGGCCCAAGGGATCTTGGTGCTTGGGTATCTGGACGACCTCCTGCTCAAATATCACTCACTACAGGCTCTAGAACAGAGCATCACATAGTGCGGTATTTGGAAGGCTGGATCATAAATATCGAAGGGTCAACCTTGAGACCAACTCAAAGTCTAAAGTATTTAGGTCTAATCCTAGATATGGTCCAAGCAAGAGTATTCTTGCCACCCACAGGGATCTGTACCCTGAAGAATCGGGCGCGTCAGATAAGGGGCACCAGACAACTCTCCATTTTGGCTCTGTATGAGTCTTCTAGGGAGGGTGGTATCCTCCTTTGAGGCGGTGCCCTATGCCCAGTTACATTGCGGGCCTCTATAACAAGACATCTTGTTGGCTTGGAACAGGAGAGGACAAGCCCTGGATTATGCAATGTGCTTATCTCCTCAGGCACGTTTAAGCCTAAACTGGTGGTTGAAGGATCAGAACCTGCGAAAGGGAAAATCCTTTCTCCCGGTAACTTGGAGAGTACTGACAACAGATGCCAGTCTCTCAGGCTGGGGAGCGACCCTAGAGGGGCTCATAGGCCAAGGGAAATGGTCAAGGACAGAACAGATCCTGCCCATCAAAGTCCTGGAATTATGGGCAGTACGACTGGCCCTACTGTCATGGACGGTGGAGCTTCAGGACTGCCCTATCGGGGTTCAGTCCGACAATGCCATTGCAGTGGCCTATATAAACCACCAAGGCGGTACCAGGAGTCGTTCAGCTCTGAAGGAGGTGAACCCCATACTAGCCTGGGCAGAGGGACATGTGTTGATTCTATCTAAAACAATTGGCTTCCAGGTTTTATTGCCAAGCCCTAATTGAATAAGCTGAAGCCGGGGCCCGGAGAGTGAGACTTGAGAGGCTGTGAGGCGGGCGGTGGCGATGGGCAGAGAGAGGCAGCTGAGCTCAGCTGACGATGTCCAGCAGCAGGAACAGAGGGGAAGGGGATCCGATCATGGGGCTGCCAGTGCCTTTAAGGCTTCAACACAGGTGTGCTTTGGGCTGTCTGGAAATAGACTACATTGCTCTCTGTCTCTCTCTGGCATAATGGATGGTATCATAACTTACAGGCAGCAGGCACTCTATCATGGCTCTGGCTGGCTCTGTCAAAGTGTGTCACATAACATGGCTGCTGGGTGCTGATTTTGTTACCTTATTGGTCATAAGTTAACAAAATCAGCATCCAGCAGCCATGTCATGTGACACACTGGGGGTTATTTACAAAAGGCAAATCCACTTTGCACTACAAGTTCAAAGTGCACTTGGAAGTGCAGTTGCTGTAGATCCGAGGGGGACATGCAAGGAAAATAAAAAACAGCATTTCTCTAGTCCTCTTCCAGGACGGCACACCTGAGATGATGGGTTCCACCTGACAGGAAACACAATCAACAGAGTTTAAAAGGCCCCACCCTTCCCTCTGTCCCTCAGTTATTGATTGTGTTTCCCACAGGATGGCAGCGAAACAATTTTTTTTTTTTTCTATGACCAAGGTCCGGGACTGAGGTCTCCCCCCTAGGATTTCAGACCAGAGCAGCCAGTGGTGGCTGCAGGCTCTGACAGGACTTTGTCAGGTCCTGGGGGGGGGGGGCTCCCCTTTGCTAGATACTCAGGGGGAGGTGCAGCCGAGGAACGGATCAGAATCCCCCTGAGATACTGGTGGCACTGGAAACTGTGATGGTGTCCATTTCCCCAGGGACCTTACAACCCACTCTCTCCTCCTACCTGACAGTGGTGGCTGGTACGAAGGAGCCGCTTGCATACCCCCCATCGCAGGGGGGGGGGAGGATGTATCCTCAGGCGCTCTGTTTCCTTATCAGGATGGCCGGCGGAGCCGAGGGATCCCCTTCTAATTGCCGCTCTGAGCTGTCGGCGGTGTCCGGAGGCCAGTGCGCATGTCCGGAGGCCAGCGGCGGGCTCGAGTGAGGTCACCTCTGACGCGCCCGGCTACAACAAAATGGCGGTGATCGGCGCGGAAAATTCAAACAAGCAGCGGTAACGGAGCTGGGGTCCACGGTCCTGTGTCCCATCCATCCAGAGCGATCCTACCCGATGGGTAGGCGGCCTAATCGGAATGGAGAAGGAGGACGGACTGATTCCAGCAGAGCTAGAGGTCACCACAGGGGGTGAGTGAACCGGCTGGTGGGGGAGAGCTGTTTTGGGGTGGCCCTATTTCCCTCTCCCCTACAAGATACCCTTTGGGTAATGGCTTACACAGGGTTTATTCTTTTCTGTTTCAGTGACTGAATGCCCTGCCCAGGGGACGACCAGTAGGTCTAAGTCCAAAGCCACTAGTAAATCTAGGCGTTGTGGGAATTGTAGTGAGAAACTCCCACAGGATCACACAAAACCCTTTTGCTTCAAATGCATCTACAAACTAGCTGGGAAGGAGACGGCACAGGCTGTGAAGAAGTGCAGAGCATTACAGGCTGAAATGTTAGCCACCCTTCAGTCTTTCAAAGCTAAGGTAGAGAAGCGAGAAGTAGCCCCTTTAGGTAGGGAAAGCTCCCGCTCTCTGATGGGAACTCCGGCAAGTGTTACGGAAGAATCCCAGGGACTGTCTCTCGGTTACTCTGAAGAGGTAGAGGCCTCAGACCAGAGCTCTAGAGAGGAAGGAGAGGATTCTGACCAGGATAGTCTATGTGAAACTAAACCTGGGGGACATCTCTTTGCAGCTGAAGATATGGAGGGCCTCCTCAAGGCTATCTATGCCTCCGAGGACATTCAGTTACCATCCGCTCAAGTCTCTGCACAGGATAGAGTGTACAGGGGACTTGGCAAAACTCAGGCCAAATCCTTTCCGGTACACCAATCTCTTAACAAGATAATTGTAAGAGAATGGAAAGATCCTGAGCGCAAAGTTTTTTAAGGCTTAAAACCTGGAAACGTAGGTGTCCCTTTAAGGCTGAGCAAGAAGAGAAATTCTTCAGGGTTCCGCATCTGGATGCTTCGTTAGCTCAAGTATCCAAACGTTCGGATTTGTCCTTTGAAGATTCCGGAAATATTCGAGATCTGATGGACAAGAAATCGGAAACCTTGCTCCGCAGAGCCTGGGACGCCAACGCTGCAGCTATGGGTCCAGCATTGGCCTCCGCCTGTGTCGCCAGAAATGCGGACGCATGGGTTCGCAGGTTAATAGATCACGTAGCTCATGAGAGTAAATCTAAAGAGGTGTTAGATTCTCTGGAGGTAGTGGGCAAGGCAGTAGCCTATTTAGCAGATGCCGCGGTAGAGACGGTTAGAACTACTGCCAAGTCGGCAGCACTTCTAAATTCTGCTAGAAGAGCCCTTTGGGTAAAGACGTGGAATGGAGATGTTACATACAAGTCTCGTCTTTGTGGTATACCCTTTGAGGGATCTCTGCTCTTCGGTTCAGACCTAGAACAGGTACTGTCCCGTTCGACAGAAAAAGGCAAAAAATTCCCTGCAAAACCCAAAAAGGATAAAGGGAAGAAATTTTGCCCCGAAACATCAGAAGTTCCTGAGGTTTGCAGTGCCGACAAAACAGGGTGTCCAACACTGGCGGTTCAAGGCACGGCCTAGCGGCCAGTCCGAGAATTTTCACCAATGTTCTCGCTGAGGTGGTGTCTCACAATCCAAGGTTTTTCTAGGGTACAGGGTAGACTCAGTTAGCCAAAGGCTCTTTCTTCCACAGGAGAAGATCATAAAGGTGCAGAGAGCAGTGTCTACTCTCCAGGGTGCAGGGGAGGCCTCTCTAAGGACCGTGATGAAAGTTTTAGGGCTTATGTCATCCTGCATCCCAGCGGTCCAATGGGCACAGTTCCATCCTCGGGGGCTCCAGGGGTTCCTTCTCTCTCCTCCTGGGATGGAAGCAGAGAATCCCTGGACTTAACAGTTCCCCTCTCGGAGGAAACAAAAAACTTCCTAGAATGGTGGCTGAACTCGGACAACCTGTCGGGAGGTCGGTCCTGGACCCAACAAAATCTGCTGATTCTGACCACGGACGCAAGTGCCTGGGGCTGGGGAGCTTACATGGGAGATCTCTTCACCCAGGGCTCTTGGGACCGGGAGCAGAGCAAAGCTTCCTCCAATTTCAGGGAGTTGTTAGCGGTCGGAAAAACGTTTAAACTTTTTCCGAAATCAGGTCCAGGGAAGAGAAGTACAGATCTTCTCGGACAATGTAGTGGCCGTGTCCTACCTAAACCATTAAAGGGGAACAAGGTCCAGCAAGCTGATGAAACTAACCCAGGAAATCCTGGGGGAAGCAGAGAAATATATTCTCTCAGTTTCGGCAGTCCATGTAAAAGGGTCCCTCAACATTCAGGCAGACTTTCTCAGCAGACAACCCATTCATCAAGGAGAGTCGGAGCTAAACACCGAAGTATTCTCTCTGGTAAGCCGACACTTTGGCAAACCAGAGATAGACTTGTTTGCCTGCAGGAAGAACAGGAAAGTTCACAAGTACTTCTCTCTCAAGGGAGCAGGGCTCCCGAGGAATAGATGCCTTAGCCCAAAGCTGGGAGTTCACTCTGGCGTACGCGTTCCCTCCCCTGATGCTCATTCCCTGGGTATTGCAGAAGCTATCCCGTTCAAACGGTGCCTTATTCTGATCACGCCCTGGTGGCCAAAGCGGGCATGGTTCCCCACCCTGAGGAGGTGGTCGATTGCCCCTCCGCTGCATCTCCCGTTCAGACGCGATCTCCTCTCCCAGGGACCAGTGTTGCATCCCGATCCAGGGTTTCTTTCCCTGACGGCATGGTATTTGAGAGGGAGATCCTCAGGCGCAGGGGATGTTCATAAAAAGTGATTGACCCACTTTTGCTGAGTAGGAAGCCAATCACTAGGCAAATTTATGCGAAAGTTTGGAAAGTCTTCTCTCGCTGGGCTCAGTCTAGAGAAGGTTCCCTCCAAATGATCCCGACGGTTCTGGATTTCCTCCAAGAGGGGGCTGACCAGGGCCTAGCAGTCAAGACCCTCAGGGTCCAGGTCGCAGCCTTATCAGTGTTTTTGGACCAAAGACTGGCCCTAAACCCACTGGTAAAGAGATTTTTGACAGCCAGGGAAAGGGTAACACCGGTGAGAACAAACAGGTTCCCACCTTGGGATCTATCCCTGGTATTAGATTCTCTAACCAAAGAGCCCTTTGAGCCGTTGGCTCAGGTTTCCGTTAAGTTTCTTTCACTTAAAATGGCCTTCCTCCTGGCGATCACCACAGCCAGAAGGGTTGGCGACCTACAAGCTCTGACTATAAAAGAGCCCTTTTTGTTGCTCCTAGAGGACGGGGTAATCCTCAGACAGGATCCTTTATATTTACCTAAAGTGACCTCAGATTTCCACAGGTCACAGGAAATTATTCTCCCCTCCTTTTGTCAGAATCCCAAAAATGACAAAGAGGAAAAGTTTCATTTATTAGACGTTAGAAGATGTCTTCTAGTCTATTTAGATAGAGTGAGTGAGTTCAGGAGATCAAATCATTTACTAATTAGTTTCTCCGGTCAAAAGAAAGGGCTTCAGGACTCTAAACCTACGATAGCCAGGTGGATTAAACAGACTATCGCAGTAGCCTATGATCAGTCAGAAAAACCTGTTCCAGCTCATATTAAAGCTCACTCAACTAGATCTCTGGCGACCTCCTGGGCAGAGAGGGCAGGCGCTTCGATCCATCAAATCTGCAGAGCAGCAACTTGGACGAGCCAAAATACCTTCCTGAGGCACTACAGAGTGGAGCTGTTGTCCCCTCAGGACTTGGCGTTTGGCAGGAAGGTCCTACAGGCGGTGATCCCACCCTAAGGTAGGCCTGAACTTCTTGCTCATCGTCTCAGGTGTGCCGTCCTGGAAGATGACTAGAGAAAAGTACCAGTTACACTTACCGGTAACGGGTTTTCTAGGAAGTCTTCCAGGACGGCAGGCCTACTTCCCTACCCTTAATTGTTGGTGATGTTTTATTTTCACAGAAGGTACCCTCTGACACCCATGTGGGCTAATACTTTGTCATAACTGAGGGACAGAGGGAAGGGTGGGGCCTTTTAAACTCTGTTGATTGTGTTTCCTGTCAGGTGGAACCCATCATCTCAGGTGTGTCGTCCTGGAAGACTTCCTAGAAAACCCGTTGACGGTAAGTGTAACTGGTACTTTTTAGCTTGCACATCATTAAATAATAAAATCAGCAGAGCTTTCACTCATTTCAGATCTACCCCTCATATTTACACTTCCAAGCACACTTTCAAGTGTAGTTTGTAGTGCAAAGTGGATTTGCCTTTCGTAAATAACCCCCACTGTGACAGAGCCATGATAGAGTGCCTGCTGCCTGTGAGTTATCATAATGATGATATTAACCATTTGCTGATCGCCTCATAGCAGATTATTGCGTATATACGTGATCCTGCATTTCTGGGTATGGGAGCCAATCAGGGGCTCCGGCGGACTCTATGTCCACCGGTACCCGCTGATTGTTATGTACATAGGCAGAACAGTGGTCTGCCTATGTAAACAAGGCAGATCGCCATTCTGTCAGTATGTAAGACATTGATCCTGTGTTCCTGCAAAGCAAATGCCTTCCCTTAGTAAAAGCACCTCCCCCACAGTAAGAAAACACTTATTAGGTACACTTTGATTGCCCTACATGTTATTCCCTTCCCAGCCAGTGTCATTAGTACAGTGACAGTGCATATTTTTAGCACTGATCGCTGTATTAGTGTCACTGGTTCCCACAAAGGGGGTTATTTACTAAAGGCAAATCCACTTTGCACTATAAGTGCAAAGTACAAGTACAAAGTACACTTGGAAGTGCAGTCGCTGTAGATCCAAGGGGGACATGCAAGGAAAATAAAAATAGCATTTTTGCTTGCACATGATTGGATGATGAAATCAGCAGAGCTTCCCCTAATTTCAGAGCATCCCCACAGATCTACTGCAACTGCACTTTCAAGTGCACTTGTAGTGCAGAGTGGATTTCCCTTTAGTAAATCAACCCCTTAGGCCTCGTACACACGGCCGAGATTCTCGTCGAAAAAAACATGTAGTTTTTTTCGACGAGATTCTTGGACAAGAAAATTGTCCCGGCCGAGTGTACACACGCTCGATTCAAAGAACCCGCGGTTCTTTGAATGGAGCGTACGCGGTGACGTCATCGACTACGACGAGCATGCGCTCGTCACATTCGATGCCGTCGCCGCCATCTTGGTATACCCTATCTATGCCTAGGAAGCTACCGCGCATGCGTCAAAGTCATTTCGAGCATGCGCGGGCTTCCCGGCGAAAAGGTAAGTGTACACACACACAATTTTCTCGTTGAGAAACAGGCTGACGAGAATCTCGACGAGAAAATAGAGAGCAGGTTCTCTATTTTCTCGTCGAGATTCTTGTCGCTTTTCTTGACGAGAAACCATACACACGAACAAATTTCTCGGCAAAAAATCTCTGCCAGCAAGTTTCTTGCTGGTTTTTGCCGAGAAACTCGTTCGTGTGTACGAGGCTTTAGTGTCCAATTCGTCTGACACAATATCGCAGTCCAGCTATGAGTCGCTGCTTGCCACCATTACTGGTAAAAAAAAAAAAATGTCCCCGGATTTCATTTTAAAAATCTGGTCACCTTAGGATAAGTGGAACTTCCCTTTTCAGGTGACATTCCGCTTTATCATCATTATATATCAGATACAGACACACCACAAATGTTACTCATACACCACTGGCTGGAGTTGTAAATTAGAAATGCTTTCAGAAATAGAAGGGTTAATAATCTATTATCAATTACCAAATAAAAAATAAAATGAGCAGAAGAGAAATCCAAATTAAATTTTGTAAATTGATAAAAACAAATAAAATATATATTTTTGAATACATTCTTACTTTACAGCATTTCTTCACACCCACCTAAAGCTTTTGCACAGTACTGTATTTCTCATAGATTTGAATAATAATCATAATATTTTGCATGCCGGTCAGCTGGTGAGTTTCTGGAAAATACAACACGTTTTGTGGGTTAATAAACCCACTTCATCAGAATTTGTAAAGGTTCTATTATATATTAAAAAAAGACAACAATAAAACAAAGAAACAAAACATATAATACATAGTACTATATCAATATTCATATCCATTGTGTTTATTCTAGTTCCCAACTTCTTGTAGATCCCATTGCTCAAATATTATTATAATACAGGCAAAAAAAGCAAAGATTACAGTTTGATTCACCTGATGAGGATTCAACTATCTGTTTGATTACAGGATTGGCGTCCTTTGTTGCTAGGGTGCAGGAGGCAGAATCATCTAGTTGAGCAGTGGTGTTGGCCAATAGAGGCCATTTATGCTGAATAGAGGCCAATAGAAGTTGCCTCTACGTAGAGCTAGAGAGCACCTATTCACTGGGTCTTGATGGCAGCTTCTGATGTGCTACAAGCCCAAACAGCATTTGGCCCGCAATTGCAGCATAGCCCCATTGGGCCCCCTGTCAATTCGACAAGCCACAGTGAATTTTCTACACCTGCAATGCAAAGCATTTTGAAGGCAGGATGTGCACAGCCCCCACCCCATTCCCCTTCAAATGTATGTTAGGCTTTAGATGGGTGGTTGGGGAACAGTAGGACCGCAGCTCAACCACCTGTTTCTACCACCTCCCTCTGGCCACCTGACATAACAAGGCCTTAAGCCCTGTACACACGGCCGAGAATCTCGTCAGGAAAAAAACAGTCGTTTTTCCTGATGAGATTCTTGACAAGAATCTTGTCCCGGCCGAGTGTACACACGTACGATTCAAAAGAACCGCCGTTCTTTTGAATGGCACGAACACGGTGACGTCATCGACTATGACGAGCATGCGCTCGTCACATTCGATGCAGTCATCTTGCTACACCCTACCTATGCCTAGGAAGCTACCACGCATGCGTCAAAGTCATTTCGAGCATACGCGGGTTTCGACGGCGACAGGTAAGTATACACACTCGGGTTTCTCGTCGGGAAACAGGCCGACGTGAATCCCGACGAGAAAATAGAGAGCAGGTTCTCTATTTTTCTCGAAGAGATTCTGGGCAGTTTTCTTGACGAGAAACCTGAAAGCCTCGTACACACGCACGGTTTTCTCGGCAAGAAAGCTCTCCCAACAGTTTTCTTGTCGTTTCTTGATGAGAAAACCGTCCGTGTGTACGAGGCCTTATTGTACTTGAACTGCTTGTTCAGAATGTGTAAATACAAGGTGTGGCACAGGTTACCTTTAACACAAGGTCTAGAAATTAATAGGAACAGGAAAACAGACATAAAAATTCTAGGGGTTGGGCTTCAGTGGACTCTGGTGTAACCAATAAAGCTAACCTGTCATGACAGAGACTTGAGGGTTTATATTTTCACTGAAAATAATAGTTACCTGGCTGTAATAATTTTAGGTTGAACATTTTCCTCTTGTGACAGCTTTCTTTCAGATAACGTAAAAATCTGACTATTTATTTGTCTCTCTCCAATACTTACCGTACTTCCTATCTTGGTGAAGGAATGAATTCTTGCCTTTACACTTAATAAATATGTGCAATTAAACATGTGTGCATACAACATGCATTTGTAATATGTTGGTATTGCTTGTAATGGGTTTTTTAATCAACAGGTATTTTATTGAGTTTTAAAGGGGTACAAGGGTAGGTGCACTTTGTTTCTCGTTGTAGAATGATGTTCAACAACGAGAATCACATAAAGTGGAATATACAAGAAAAATATGCATTTAAATGTGGCCAGGATGGAGGCCAGTCATTAAGTACCCTTAACAGTACAAACAAATGTCAGTAAGAATAGTTATGACATTTAAGACCTCATGCCTCTGCCTGTCAAAATTGACAAAGCCTGGTCAAATTTTGTACAAGAGAGGGAGTTTATCGCCAGTGAGCGTTCATACGTGTAGTTTTGTTAGACAGTGGTAGTCACCTCTGAGACATTTAGGGAATCACCTGTCTTCCATCTCCAGTATAGAGCATTGGGCTGCCAGGACACATGGGTGACTACAGGCCTGCAAGCATGTGGGTATGTCTCTAATGCCGCGTACACACGACCGGTTTTTATGACGAGAAAAATTTCATTTTTTAATTTGGTCATTAAAAACGATTGTGTGTGGGCTCCAGAGCATTTTTCACGACGTGAAAAATGGGCATTAAAAATTTGGAACATGCTCTAATTTTTCTCGTTGTTTTTCACGTCATGAAAAACGGCCGTGTGTAGGCTTTAACGGCGTGAAAAAAACGCGCATGCTCAGAAGCAAGTGATGAGACGGGAGCGCTCGTTCTGGTAAAACTAGCGTTCGTAATGGAGATAGCACATGCATCACGCTGTAACGGACTGAAGAGCACGAGGCTGAAAAGCGCGAATCGTCTTTCATCAAACTTTACTAACACAAGGATCAACAAAAGCAGCCCAAAGGGTGGCGCCATCCGAATGGAACTTCCCCTTTATAGTGCCGTCGTACATTTCGCGCTTTGCTCGAGCATTTTTTTTTCATGATAGTGTGTAGGCAAGGCAGGCTTGAGAAGAATCACGTCGAGAAAAACATAGTTTTTTCCAATGACATTAAAAACGGTCGTGTGTATGCGGCATAAGCCTATATTGAGGAGGGGACATAATCCCAGTGATTTAGGACTTGTAATAGGTTTTTAATGCACTCTGGGCATTTTGAATAGCCTGCGCTTTTAAAGGAAAATACATTCTTTACATTTAGATCCCATTATTGTTTTTTTTTTTGTACAAGCACCCTGAATTGAAATCTCATACAGTGAAATAAATTTTAATCTCCAGTTTATTGTTCTTGTTTGATAGTGGCACCTGTATACAGTTTCAAAATCATATGTAGCCGACAGCAATTGGAGCATTATAGGAACCATTTTGGTGTTTAGGTACAGTTAAATTCCTGAGCCGAGGTAGACATAATATTCCAACACAATAATGATAGCAAAGAAAGATGGTCATATCCCTTTCTAGGTCATAATGAGGGTTAGCAAGAATGGGGTAAGAAGGTGTCAATGTAGAGAAGAAAGTAGGGGAAAAAAAGGAATCGTTCCACCAGGGACCTCAGGAGTCCATTAAAGAATAACATATTTATGAATCCCTTTTTTTTTTAATCAAATTTAATTCTGAGTAATATGTAAC
This sequence comes from Rana muscosa, assembly GCA_029206835.1. Classification (NCBI taxonomy): domain Eukaryota; kingdom Metazoa; phylum Chordata; class Amphibia; order Anura; family Ranidae; genus Rana; species Rana muscosa. The sequence continues at coordinate 142,821,072 of CM055116.1, read as the reverse complement.
ATACTGATAAGTTTATCATTGAACATAACTCAGTTTAAAAATATGTGGTACCCAGTTGGCCACAACCCCTATAGCACTGGACCAATAGTTGAAGGTACAATTTAAATAAGAAGGTACATGGTCTCCACTAGCTTATCAACGTCTTGGTATTTGGTTGACATGTCCATTCGTTTTCGTCTGAATTTTGGGTATTTTCGTTATCGTTTTAACAAACAAAAATGAACGTGCAGAATCCAAAATCTGACATAAAAAAATGCTTTATTTTCGTTGCTACAACAGTTCGATATAGATAGGAGATTCGACATGACGCTGACAATAGCAATCTGTGTCTATAGAACCTGAGGTCGAATATGCCTAACCTTAACTCTATTAGTCCAAGATTATTCGACATTATAGAGACAGTGTTGGGGTAGACCAATCGACATGAACGACGAAGCAGCGAAAAACATACAAACGTTGAATCTGTCATTGAAGGCTTATGGTGTCTGTCGAAAGTTCTAAGAAGATTCGACAAGCAGCTAAACTGTACGACGCCGCAATCGTACATTTCCAGCCAAATGCTTGGCCCATAGGCCATAGAAGAATTCGAACGTTGGTTGACTAGTAAAAATAATTTATAAATATAATTATTACTAGTGTCATCCAACATTAGAATTCTATAGCTTGCAGGCGGAACGTTCGACCGGGAATGTACGATTGCGGCGTCGTACAGTTTAGCTGCTCCGTCGAATCTTCTTAGAACATTCGACAGACACCATAAGCCTTCCATGACAGATTCAACCTTAATTAATTCGGATTTTCGGACAAATGCATTTTTAAATTAAACAAAATAAATAAAAACGAATTTCGGGAGTAACTAAATCAATTACTTTTTCGGACAAAAACGAAATTCCGAAACAAAATATTTCAGTGTGCACATGTCTAGTATTTGGATCCTATTAAAGAGGAATTTGATACTTGTGACAAATTGTTTGCAACTTCTACCCAGTAATAAATATTCAAATGTGTAAAGGAGTACATTTCTACTGCAACACACTAAAAAAATAAAGATAGTTATATATCCATTCCAAGGCTGCCACTTTTTGTCTGAGAGAAAAATTTAATGTGTACGTCCGGGGTGGTCTGTTAGCAGCAAGTGTTGCAGGCTGTAAAATTAACAGAGCCCTGCAAAATTACATGGGGTGGGATCCCCTCTTCTGGTACGATATGCAGTTTGACAAGTGGCCCATTTCTGTGCATGAGAAAGGCGGACGTGGTCTGCTTTCAGTATAACATACACTATATTACCAAAAGTATTGGGATGTCTAACTTTACACGCACATGAATTATAATGGCTTCCCAATCTAAAGGGTTCAATATCGAGTTGGTCCACCATTTGCAGCTATAACTATATGGAAGAATGGTCAAACATTCTCAGACGCACTCCTAAACCTTGTGGACAGCCTTCCTAGAAGAGTAGAAGCTGCAAAGGGTGGGCCAAATCAATATTAACCCTACAGACTAAGACTGTGATACCATTAACGTTCATGTGCATGTAAAGACAGGTGCCCCAATACTTTTGGTAATGTAGGCAAGGACACCCGTAGCACAAGCACAATTACAGAGACCATGGAGAATCTGCTTCTTTTAAAGGCACTGACTAGCAGTATTGTGCGTACAGGTGTCACCTACATTATCTCACAAAAATGGAGTACACCCCTCACATTTTTGTAAATATTTTATTATATCTTTTCATGTAACAACACTGAAGAAATGACACTTTGCTACAATGTAAAGTAGTGAGTGTACAGCTTGTATACCAGTGTAAATTTGCTGTCCCCTCAAAATACCGCAATACACAGCCATAAATGTCCAAACCAAAAGTGAGTACTCCCAAATGAAAAATGTCCAAATTTGGCCCAATTAGCCATTTCCCCTCCCCGGTGTCATGTGACTCGTTAGTGTTACAAGGTCTCAGGTGTGAATGGGGAGCAGGTGTGTTAAAAAATTTGGCGTTATCGCTTTCACTCTCTCATACTGGTCACAGGAAGTACAACATGGCACCTCAAGGCAAACAACTGAGGATCTAAAAAAAAAAAAAAAAAAAAAAAAAAAGAATTGTTGCTCTACATAAAGATGGTCTAGGCTAAAAGAAGTTTGCCAAGACCCAGAAACTGAGCTGCAGCACAGTGGCCAAGACCATGCAATGGTTAACCAGGACAGATTCCACTCAGAACAGGCCTCGTCATGGTTGACCAAAGAAATTGAGTGCACGTGTTCAGTGTCATATCCAGAGATTGTCTTTAAGAAATAGACGTATGAATGCTGCCAGCACTGCTGCAGAGGTTGAAGGGGTGGGGGGGTCAGCCTGTCAGTGCTCAGGCCATACGCCGCACACTGCATCAAATTGGTCTGCATAGCGGTCGTCCCAGAAGGAAGTCTCTTCTAAACATGCACAAGAAAGCCCAGTTTGACTAAGGACATGAATTACTGGAACCATGTCCTGTGATCTGATGAACGTAATTGGTTCAGATGGTGTCAAGCATGTGTGGCGGCAACCAGGTGAGGAGTACAAAGACAAGTGTGTCTTGCCTGCAGTCAGTCAATCATGGTGGTGGGAATGTCATGGTCTGGGGCTGCATGAGTGGCACTGGGGAGCTACAGTTCATTGAGGGAACCATTAATGCCAACATGTACTGTGACATACTGAAGCAGGGCATGATCCCCTTCCTTTGGAGACTGGGCCGCAGAGCAGTATTTCAACATAACAACCCCAAACACATCTCCAAGACGACCACTGCCTGGCTAAAGAAGCTGAGGGTAAAGGTGATGGACTGGCCAAGAATGTCTCCAGACCTAAAACCTATTGAGCAGCTGTGGGGCATCCTCCAATGGAAGGTGAAGCGCAAGGTCTCTAACATCCACCAGCTCCATAAAGTCTTCATGGAGGAGTGGAAGAGGACTCCAGTGGCAACCTGTGAAGCTCTGGTGAACTCCATGCCCAAGAGGGTTAAGGCAGTGCTGGAAATAATGGTGGCCACACAAAATATTGACACTTTGGGCCCAATTTGGACATTTTCACTTAGGGGTGTACTCACTTTTGTTGCCAGCGGTTTAGACATTAATGGCTGCGTGTGGAGTTATTTTGAGGGGACAGCAAATGTATACCGTTATACAAGCTGTACACTCACTACTTTACATTGTAGCAAAGTGTCATTTCTTCAGTGTTGTCACATGAAGATAAACAGTGTAGCAAAATGCTGAAACTGAGAATATGGTTTGGATCACTTCAGAGGTGACAGCAAAGATTCATTCCAGGAAATGTAGAGACAGAATGTCTACTGATGTCTGAATAAGTAAATTGGGTTGATTGGGGGTCTGAGGTAGCGTTCCATTCATCTATTGTCAGTATGTTAATGCCCATCTATTATCTGCTACGGGATGTAATTACACTCCTAGTAATGTGTCTGGCACGGCTTCATTGTTATGGGTAAATATGCAGAGACCAACGTCTCACACATCCCAGGTAATTAAATCGCTGTCATCTGTTAATTGTTGAAGGGAATGCCCCTGTAAAATGAGTTAAGAAAACCCTTGCATGGGAAATGATATAAAAAGCCAGCCTGGGCAAAATAAAGCGTTGATTTACTCCCAGAACTGTGTGTCGTCCAGTTACTGGGGGGGTAACAGGGTGCCTTGGATAAGTCAGTACTTCCTCAGCTTCAAGGATTTCCCAGCGGACGTTGGAGCTCCGCAACACTGGTGGCAGCAGTGGGATTAAAGCCTTGCAGCAAGAGGAAGCAGCGTTCATGCAAATTTGGCTACACGAATGGAAGTGTGAATGGAGACAAACTATGCTGGATTAAAACGAGCGACATTAAAGGATTTGCTGGAAGCAAGAGGGAAGAGCGCCAGCACTAAAACCAAAGCAGAGCTGATTGCAGAACTGACCGAGGGAGATCGGGCACACAGTATGGCTACAGAAGCCATGGAGACCGAGTTTAACCAAGAAGTGAAACGCAGGCTAGCGTTTTATGGAGAAAACCCCTCCACCGAGCTGGTACGGGCAACGTTAGCCCAAGTGGATGCCTTTATCACGGCGAGAGAAGAAAGGGAGACCCAACTCCGGCTGGCGGAACAGCATGCCTCCGAGAGACTGCTAATGACTACACCGGCACCAGAGACAAAACTAAGAGTACCCCATGATGCCTTTAAAAAGTTTATGGAAGCAGAGGAAGAGATCGATAGCTTCCTGCAAGATTTTGAACGGCAATGCAAGCTGTACCAGGTACCCCAGACAGACTGGGTACGGATCTTAGCTGGTAAGCTGTCAGGCCGTGCAGCAGAAGCCTACAGAGCCGTGCCAGAGGAGGAAATTGCAAGCTATAGCCGGGTAAAGGAAGTTATTTTGGCAAGGTATGCCATCACCCCAGAAGCATACAGGAGACGCTTCCGGGACACAAAGAAACAGGAGAAGGACTCCCACACCGAATGGGCTTGCCGAATGCAGAGGGCAGCCCTAGCTTGGCTGCAAGCCAGTCAGGCAACCACAGCAGACGCGATCACCCAGCTGATTTTACTGGAGCAATTCTTTAATGGACTAAACCCAGAGGTACAGGAGTGGGTAAGGGATCGCAAACCTACCACTCTCTCGGAAGCGGCCAGGCAAGCTGATGAATATCAAGATGCCCGCCGGCCATCACAGACTAGCTTCCGACCAAGCACCAGACCACTGAACCATAACCCAGGGCCCCCAGCTACACAACGACCCGGGCTAATCCCTAACTCCCCTGCAAATCGATACCTCGGGCGCAAGGGAGTGCAGTGCTATTCATGCAAGCAATTTGGGCACTATCAGAGAGACTGCACTCAGAACCAGGACCAAGCTGCATGGATTCGACCAGGGCCACCCCCTCCAGCACGGGCTGCCGCTCATTGCTATCACACGGAAGCGGCCCCGGTCAACCGAGGAGCAGGAGAATTGGAGGAACACTGGAGTATCCTACACGAGGCTGACCCAGTACAGGCGGCTACCGACAACAGGCAACACCATCGCCAGTCAGTACAGCTGAACGGGAAGACTGCTCAAGGTCTACGAGATTCCGGCGCCACCCTCACACTGATCAAACGTCACCTGGTTCCAGAGGCCGACCACACCGGGAGTTCCGTAGTTGTGCGGGTTGCAGGGGGAGCAGTACACAGGCTACCCACGGCAAGAGTACACCTGAACTGGGGTGCCGGCTCCGGATTAATTAAGGTGGGGTTGATCCAGGAACTTCCCGCTGATGTCCTGCTGGGGAACGATCTTGGCCAGTTGACTTCTGCTTTTGCATCAGCCCCGGTTACCAACGAGATCTACCCCGTTACCACCCGGTCCCAGGCCCCCACCACAGAAAACAGCGCATCCTCTGAGGCTCGGATGCTTCAATGTTTGGATTGGGCACGGTATTGAGCCAGGTTGGAGCAGATGGCGGAGAACACCCCGTAGTTTACTTGAGCAGGAAGCTTCTCCCCAGGGAAGTGAGCTACGCCACCATAGAAAAAGAATGCCTGGCTGTGGTGTGGGCCCTAAAGAAGCTTCAGCCCTACTTGTACGGACAACAGTTCACCCTACTCACAGACCACAACCCGTTGGTATGGCTAAATCGAGTGGCAGGGGACAATGCCCGGTTGTTGCGCTGGAGTCTGGCGTTACAACCGTATGACTTTACTATCCACTACCGCCCCGGGAAACAGAACGGCAATGCTGACTGATTATCGCGGCAAACTGAACTGGAAAAGTGATCCGTGAGTACTCCCCGGACATCCCCAAGCCGATCCGTTAGGGATCAGACTGTGTATGCCGGCTTGTGGGTAAGGGGGAGCAGTGTAGCAAAATGCTGAAACTGAGAATATGGTTTGGATCACTTCAGAGGTGACAGCAAAGATTCATTCCAGGAAATGTAGAGACAGAATGTCTACTGATGTCTGAATAAGTAAATTGGGTTGATTGGGGGTCTGAGGTAGCGTTCCATTCATCTATTGTCAGTATGTTAATGACCATCTATTATCTGCTACGGGATGTAATTACACTCCTAGTAATGTGTCTGGCACGGTTTCATTGTTATGGGTAAATATGCAGAGACCAACGTCTCACACATCCCAGGTAATTAAATCGCTGTCATCTGTTAATTGTTGAAGGGAATGCCCCTGTAAAATGAGTTAAGAAAACCCTTGCATGGGAAATGATATAAAAAGCCAGCCTGGGCAAAATAAAGCGTCGATTTACTCCCAGAACTGTGTGTCGTCCAGTTACTGGGGGGGTAACAGGGTGCCTTGGATAAGTCAGTACTTCCTCAGCTTCAAGGATTTCCCAGCGGACGTTGGAGCTCCGCAACAAACAGTAACAAAATATTTACAAAAATGTGAGGGGTGTACTCACTTTTGTGAGATACTGTAGTTTCTCGCCTACATACAATGAGGGGCTTTAGGATTTCTCAGAATGTTTATGCAAAATTAAAAATAAATTATAAATCAACATGTTTATGCAGGACTGTCATGTCCCTTGTGCCTATTTTTCAGTTTTTTTATTTAGGCTTTAAGTTAAAAGCTGTTCAGCATCAAACACAAAAGAGGCAACACAAAGAAATTCTCACCCATTTCAAAGTCATATTTTATTACAATTCAAAGAATTTACATGGTAAAAGATGCATGAGTAGAAAGAGGATCCTACACTTCCAGATTGGTGCGGTCGTGGTATTTCTGGTAAGGATCATCGACGTACCAGTTCCTCCTCTTCCAGAAGGATGTGGTCATTTTATCAAGCAGTTTGCTCTGCGTTTTGTTACAGAAAACAATTTCTCTCAGGCGTTTTTTCCTGGCTGCCCTTTTCTTCCACAGTTTCTTCTTATAACCGGCCTGCAAAATGCAAAAGTTTATTAGAATTTAGAGAGAGAACTCCAGTAAAAACACAAATCAGTTAACCACTTAAGCCCCGGACCATTTGGTAGCTAAAGGACCAGAGGTGAATTCAGAATTTTGCACTGCGCTGCTTTAACTGTAAATTGTGCGGACATGCAATGTTGTACCCAAACGAAATTTGCGTCCTTTTCTTCCCACAAATAGAGCTTTCTTTTAATGGTATTTGATTGCCTCTGCGATTTTTATTTTTTGCGATATAAACGGAAAAAGACCGAAAATTTTGAAAAAAATATGATATTTTCTACTTTTTGTTATAAGAAAAATCGAATAAACTCAATTTTAGTCATACATTTAGGCCAAAATGTATTCAGCCACGTTTTTAGTAAAAAAAAATGTCAATAAGCGTATATTTATCGGTTTGCGCAAAAGTTATAGCGTTTACAAACTAGGGTACATTTTCTGAAATTTACACAGCTTTTCATTTATGACTGCCTATCTCATTTCTTGAGGTGCTAAAATGACAGGGCAGTACAAAACCCCCCCAAATGACCCCATTTTAGAAAGTAGACACCCCAAGGAAATTGCTGAGAGGCCTTTTGAGCCCATTGAATATTTTTTTTTTGTCCCAAGTGATTGAATAATGACAAAAAAAATAAATAAAAAAATTACAAAAAGTTGTCACTAAATGATATATTGCTCACACATGCCATGGTTATATGTGGAATTGCACCCCAAAATACATTCTGCTGCTTCTCCTGAGTACGGGGATACCACGTGTGGGACTTTTTAGGAGCCTAGCCACGTACGGGACCCCGGAAACCAAGCACCGCCTCCAGGATTTCTAAGGGCGCAAATTTTTGATTTCACTCCTCACTACCTATCACAGTTTTGAAGGCCATAAAATGCCAAAATAGCACAAAACCCCCCCAAATGAGTATTTTACAGCTCTCATTTGTTTTTGAAAATGAAGAAAGAACATTTTTTTTTTCTTTTTTTTTTTCAATTTTCAAAACTTTGTGACAAAAAGCGAGATCTGCAAAATACTCACAATACCTCTCAGCAAATAGCTTGGGGTGTCTACTTTCCAAAATGGGGTCATTTGGGGGGGGTTTGTGCCATCTGGGCATTCCATGGCCTCCGAAACTGTGATAGGCAGTGAGAAGTGAAATCAAAAATTTACACCCTTAGAAAGCCTGAAGGCGGTGCTTGGTTTTTGGGGTCCCGTACGCGGCTAGGCTCCCAAAAAGTCTCACATGTGGTATCCCCGTACTCAGGAGAAGCAACAGAATGTATTTTGGGGTGTAATTCCACATATGCCCATGGCATGTTTGAGCAATATATCATTTAGTGACAACTTTGTGCAAAAAAAAAAAAAAAAAAAAAAAAAAAATATATTTTTTCCGCAACTTGTGTCAACATATAAAATATTCCATGGACTCGACATGCCTCTCAGTATATAGCTTGGGGTGTCTACTTTCCAAAGTGGGGTCATTTGGGGGGGTTTTGAACTGTTCTGGAATTTTATACACAACATTAGGAAGCTTACATCCACTCTAACCACTTGAAGACAAAGCCCTTTTTGTTTACATGAAAACATATTTTTTTTTGCAAGAAAATTATGTTGAACCCCCAAACATTATATATATTTTTAAAGCAAAGGCCCTACAGAATAAAATGGTGGGTGTTGCATTTTTTTTTTCTACACAGTATTTGCGCAGCGATTTTTCAAACGCATTTTTTTGGGAAAAAATACACTTTTTTTAATTTTAATGCACTAAAACACACTATATTGCCCAAATGTTTGATGAAATAAAAAAGATGATCTTAGGCCGAGTACATAGATACCAAACACGACACGCTTTAAAATTTCGCACAAACGCGCATTGGCGACAAACTACATACATTTTTAAAAGCCTTTAAAAGCATTTACAGGTTACCCCGTTAGATTTACAGAGGAGGTCTACTGCTAAAATTACTGCCCTCGATCTGACCTTGGCGGTGATACCTCACATGCATGGTGCAATTGCTGTTTACATATGACACCAGACCGACGCTTGCGTTCGCCATTGGGCAAGAGCAGGGCAGGACAGGGGTGCTTTTTTTTTTTTTTTTTTATTATTAATTTTCCTTTTTTATTTTATTTTTAAACTGTTGCTTCCATATTTATTTAATTTTATCACTTTTATTGTTATCTCAGGGAATGTAAATATCCCCTATGATAGCAATAGGTAATGACAGGTACTCTTTTTTTGAAAAAACTGGGGTCTATTGGACCCTAGATCTTTCCTCTGCCCTCAAAGCATCTGACCACACCAAGATCGGTGTGATAAAATGCTTTCCCAATGGTGCTTTTTATATCCGGGGGGGGGGGGGGGACATTCCCTCCCACTGCTTGTAAAAGCAGTCCAGAGGCTAATTAGCCACTAGGATTGCTTTTACATGAAAGCCGGCCGCTGGCTGAAAAGAATGATACCAAGATGATACCTAAACCCGCAGGCATCATTCTGGTATAAACATTCAAAGTCCAGCAACATACCAGTACGTTGCTGGTCCTTGTTAGACATGTATTGTAATATTTTTTTTCACGCAGCCTGTTGGCTGAACGAAAAAAAAAGATTGATCGGTGGGTATGCCCACCATTAGAATACCGCCCTTCATCCACCCACTTCTAATGATGGGCATACATGCACCATTTATATATGCCGAAGCATGGGGGCATCTTCTCGCAAAAGTTATGCCGCGTACACATGGTCGGACTTTTCCACGGGCAAGCCTCCGTCGGAATTTCGACCGTATATACGCGGCATTAGGAGCAAAATTGCTCCTCCGCTCCTGCTGCCCCAATGCTTCGGCATATATGCTTTTTTTTTTTTTTAACTGTGGTGGTGAAATTACCTCCTACAGCACTGGAGTCGCAGGGATCAGGCCTGTCTCTGCGAACGCTGCAGTTATGTGTGTTGTGTTTTGCAAGTGACAGTGATCGATTAATACTGCACTTCGGTGGCCTGGGCTGGACGGAGGGGCAAAACGCAGGTGCTAGCAGGTATCTGGGCTGATCCCGCTAACACTGCGTTTTTGGGAACCCTAAACTGCTGGGGACGCTAGTATAGATCTGATCAGATCAGATATTGAGCTGATCAGATACTATACCACTAAGGGGGGTGTATGCTTCACGTGTGGGTGTTAGCGCTACTGGCACTAACCTGACGCTGCCTGGGGTGTGACGCAGACCCTCTCTGACGCTAAAACCTAACTGATATCACCCGCCGGGCGATCAGGGGGTTAAACCTTTATTGGGTTATATACGGCGGGTGCCCTGACACTATAAAAAGCAAACTAACTAACCAGCGTCACCCGTAACACTTATATGATGATCACTGGTGAAAGGGTTAATTAGGGGGTTAAAACCTTTATTAGGTAATATATGGGGGTACCTGACGCTATATAAAAACCTGACGGCGAACCTAAAAAAAAATTACCAGCTACCTATCGGCATCACCGACGCTAAGACAGCGATCATAAAAACGATTGCTTAGCGACAGTGGTGATAGGGGGTGAAAGGGTTACCTGGGGGGCGATCAGGGGGTTAAACCTTTATTAGGTAATATATGGGGGTACCCGACGCTATAAAAACCTGCGGCAAACCTAAAAAAAATTACTGGCTACCGATCAGCATCACCGACGCTAAGACATCGATCAGAAAAATGATTGCTTAGTGACAGTGGTGATAGGGGGTGAAAGGGTTATCTGGGGGGTGACCAGGGGGTTAAACCTTTATTAGGGGGGGTTAGGGGGCTACACTGGACCTAAAACTAAATGTAGTGACACTTTTACAGTCACAAATGTCACTGATTGCAGTGATCACTAAATAAATGGTCACTGCAATCAGTGACACTGTGACTGGGGGCTGGGGGGGTAATCTGGGGGTGTCTGGGGGGGCGATTTATGTGCCTATGTGTCCTGGTGTCAGTGTAGTGTTGTGTGCACTAACCTGCATCTTCTCCTGTACGGCGCTCGGTATATGTGAGCGCCGCAGGAGAGATGACATCACTTCCTCCTGTCTGTGTAAACAAGCACACAGGCAGGGGAAGCTCTCATTCGCCGGGAGCGATCGAGAGGGGGTGGCCGGAATCGAACGGCCGTCCCCTCATGCCGGATCGCTCCCGAAGGTAAAACGACCGCTCACTGTAAAGAAGGGGGGTCCGATCGGACCCCCCAACTATACAAAGGCAATCACGTACATATACGTGATTCTGCCTGTCGGTGCCATTCTGCTGACGTATATTTACAGTGGGCGGTCGTTAAGTGGTTAAACATACATAGCATCAGGTTATGTCCACTTGATAAGGAGTTTATTTTAAATGTGAGCTTTGCATGGACAAACCTTTAACCAGTCTTCGTTTTGAAATGCCTTAAAAATACTTTAGTGGAAATTTGCTTTCTGCCCTCCCCATCTGTGCGCTATGCTGGCATAGATGGGCAAAAGCCATACCTCTTAATTGCAAGCATCCTTACACATATTCATATCGCAGAAGATAGTGAGGTGACCAGGTCTGTTAGATTAACCACCTGCCTACCGGGCACTAAAACCCCCTTACTGCCCAAGCCATTTTTCAGCGCTGTCACACTTTGAATGACAATTGCGCAGTCGTGCGACGCTGTAGCCAAACAAAATTTGCATCCTTTTTTCCCCACAAATAGAGCTTTCTTTTGGTGGTATTTTTTGCGCTATAAACAAAAGAAGAGCGTCAAGTTTGAAAAAAAACAAAAAAAATTTTTTTTTTTACTAGTAATGCAATTTTTATCATGACTGCGATATTGCGGCAGACACATCAGACACTTTTGAGAAATTTTTGGGACCATTCACATTTATACAGCAATCCCTGCTATAAAAAAGCATTGATTACTGTATAAATGTGACTGGCAGGGAAGGGGTTAACACTAGGGGGCGAGGAAGGGGTTAAATCTATTCCCTGGAAGTGATTCTTACTGTGGGGGGGAGGGGACTGACTGGGGGAGGTGACCGATGGTTGTCCCTATGTACAAGGGACACACCATCGGTCTCCTCTCCCTAACAGGACGTGGATCTGTGTGTTAACACACACAGATCCAAGGTCCTGCTCGGTTACTGGGCAATCGCGGCCGCCGGGCACGCGCATCGGGGTCACTAGCGACGCGGCGGGCGCGCACCCCCTAGCTGCTTTTAAAGCCGCGACGTCATATGACGTCCGGTAGGGCTGGAAAAAATAAATAAATCGATTTTAATCTTGAATCGAGTTTTGAGCTCAAATCGATTTTTTTTTTCCCCTTCAAAGTTTCCGTAGCAGGACTGCAGGGGGCGTATCCGGAATGGCACTGGGCAGCGTTACCCCAATTACATCTACTCACCGCAGCCGCCATCTGCCTACCTGATCAGCGTGTCATGCAGACAGACGGCGGCCATTGCAGTGTTCAAAAGCCGCGCCTCCCGAGTCCTCGTCGTCTGTGATAGGCGGAACACTCAATTTCACAGCAGGCAGTATTCAGCCTATCACGGACATCCTCTCATCCTCGTCTGTGTTATGAGGATGACCATGATAGGCGGAACACCGAATGCTGGGAAATTGAGTGTTCCGCCTATCACAGACGAGGAGGAGGCGCGGCTTTTGAATACTGGAATGACCACCGGTGTAGCAGTAAAATCCGTATCCCATGAAAATCTGCATCCGGTACGGGCACAGTGATTGAAGCACGGGCACAATGAGACACGGGTACAGTGAGGCATGGACACAGTTCAATTCAACTAAGAGTAACCTCAAGATTTTTTGTTGTTTTATCAGCTAAATCCAAATACATTATTAATAATTTGGATGTTTAACAATCTTTGTTGCACACTGACTTTGCAGTTAGAGAAAGGGTTTGCCTTTGCAATTTTGTTTGTTGATGCACTTCAATTAATATAATAAAAAAAAAAAAAAAAATCGAATCGAATATCGAGTTTTTTATAAAAAAATTGCAGATTTTTTTTTGGGGGAAAATCGCCCAGCCCTAACGTCCGGTCAGAACGAGAGTCTTCCGCCCGCCGTCATTTGACGGTGGGCGGTAGACAAGTGGTGCCTGTTGGACTTTGTCCTCATATTTAGACACCCTCCTTTTCAGCCACCTAAATAGTACAGTGGAGCTAATGTGTGTTTCTTGTATATATTTTCCTGGGAAAGGGGTTAATTTTCTATTTATTTTACAGTTACCGTATATACTCGAGTATAAGCCGAGTTTTTCAGAACATTTTTTTTTGTGCTGAAAATGCCCCCCTCGGCTTATACTCGAGTCTGTGTCCATCTTCATCTTTGTGTGCCTGATTCCGGCCAGCCGTAGGTCCCTTGGACCCCAAACTTGGCACACATGTAGCCCCACTCTTCATCTACAAGTGTGCAAAGTTTGTTATCCAGAGAACCTACGGCCGGGGAGCACCGATTTTTCAAATCCGGGCACCCCTTCCATAGCCTCCCATGTTAAACGTCAGTCTAGTCACACAGCGCAGGAGATCAGGTAGGGTGATTGGGCACAGTGAGGCACAATGAGGCATGCACATGCACACCCTAGGCTAGTAACAAGGCATCTCCCTGTTCTGCCTAGTGACAGGACACTGATCGTCTGCTCCCTGTCATCAGGAGCAGCGATCAGTGTCGTGTCACAGAGAGCCCAGCCCCCACACAGTTAGAATGACTCCCTAGGACACACTTAACCCCTTCCTCGCCCCTACTGGTTAACCACCACTTCACTGCCAGTGTCATTTACACAGTAATCAGTGCATTTTTCTAGCACCGATTGCTGTATAAATGACAATGGTCGCAAAATAGCATCAAAAGTGTCCGATGTGTCCGCCATAATGTCGCATGATAATAAAATAATAAAAAAAAATTAATTCGCAGATCGCTGCCAAAACTAGTAAAAAAAAAAAAAAAAAAAATTATTAATAAAAATGCCATAAAACTAACCCCTATTTTGTAGACGCCATAAATTTTGCGCAAACCAACCAAACGCCTATCGTATTTTTATTTTACCAAAAATTTGTTTTTTTTTTAAAATATTTTTTGGGGATATTTATTATAGCAAAAAAGTTAAAAATCACTATTTTTGTTCATAGCACAAAAAATAAAAACCGCAGAGGTGATCAAATTCCACCAAAAGAAAGCTCTATTTGTGGGGAAAAAAAAAAGGACATAAATTTTGTTTGGGATCCACGTCGCATGACCGTACAATTGTCAGTTAAAGTGACACAGTGCCGAATCGCAAAAAGTGGCCTGGTCATTGGGCAGTCAAATCCTCCGGGGCTGAAGTGGTTAAAGCCCACATATGCAACCATGGCGGACAATTTTTTATAAAAACTGTGCTAATAACAATCACATCAATCATCTCACCTTCTTTCGAATCCAGAGCCCACAGTGTAGACGCATAAATCGATCCACTACAGATTTCACAGACTTCCTCTTCCCTTTTCGAACGCCGAAATATGTGACCGGTCTGGAAGACTGTTGGAGAATGCCCGGAAGCAGCGGTGACACCCTATGAAAATAATATTGCCTGTGTCAAAATGCTGAATACAGATTTACCACTGTTATGTTATTAACTCAAATTTCAAGGGTATCCCGGCTTTTTTTTTTTGTTTCTATAAGAAAAGGTGAAATTTGCTACTTCAACCCATCAATACATTTACAACTTACAAAAGAACCAATAAGAAAAAGAGTTCAAATGTACAGTGGGTAGGGCTGGGAAAAAAATCGATTTTAATCTTGAATCGAGTTTTGAGTTCAAATCGATTCAGATTTGAAGAAAAACGTTTTTTTTTTTCCTTAAAGCGGAGGTTCTGCGGCCGATTGTTTTTTTTTTTTTTTGCTGCATTCAATGTGGTTAAAGTTAAGGGTTTAGTACTCACTACTCTGGCGATTAAAAGCATCCCCCATCCATTTTCGTATAAAAGAAACACTTATATTAATTTTCCATTTTGCTTGTGGGCATAGTGAAGCCCACAAGCACAGGCTTCCGGGAAGTGGTGAATGCGTGTCTCCCGGCATTCACAGCTCTCTTTCGTGAGCAGTGTTGATGGCGAGCAGCGCCGTCAACACTTTCTGGTTGCCATCACAACGGGCGGCGTCGTTCAAAGTACACGCCCCGTTGTGACTGGATTCAAATCAAAAGAATCAGCGACTGATTAGAACAGGCTCTGTATGCGTCCGCAATAACTTCCCGGCGGAGCGCCGTAAACTGAGCAGGTTGCCATCCCAACGGGCGGAGGCGTCGGAAGTTCCTGCCCTGTTGTGATGGCAACCAAAAATATACACAGTACAGTACGGGGAGGGAGCGCAGACAATCTCGCGAGATTTCGCAGCGGCGATCCGCACTGACTCCTGGGAATGCTGACACTTAGCTCCCAGGAGACAGTGCGCCGCCGGGGAAAAGGCATGTACACGCCTACTCCCGCGGGAGGAACAGACAGGAAGTTCCCCAATGAAGACAAATAATAAAAGGTAAATACAGCATTTAAAAAAAAAAAAAATTGTCGTTTGCTTATCTATGCAATGCACAGAAGGGGATATTATTAAGTCAATAATTTGGGAGAACCTCCACTTTAAGTTTCCGTAGCAGGGCTGCAGGGGGCGTATCCGGAATGGCACTGGGTGGCGTTACCCCAATTACATCTACTCGCCGCAGCCGCCGCGAGTAGATGTAATGTAACACTAACTAACCGCAAGCCGCCGTCTGCCTACCTGATCAGCGTGTCATGCAGACAGATGGCGGCCATTGCAGTAGGGGTGCAACGGATCAAAAAACTCATGGATCGGATCGATCCACGGATCGGATCATTTTCGGATCGGCAAAAAAAAAAAAAAGGAAAAAATAAATAAAATAAATGTTACACCCACCGGGTTTTTCGATTTCACAGTTATTTTCAACACAAAACGGAGCTTATAAGCTTAAATACAGTATTTGTAAATCCAACGGACTCTTTACATGTTACATTTTAAAAGCAGCAGTAAACCTGCTGACCTTACATGGTTGCCAATGTGACAGAACACCTGATTTTCACATTTAACTAAATGTGAAAATCAGAGGTGTTCCGTCACATTAGCAAGCATGTAAGGTTTGCTGCTGCTTTTAAAATTTAAACAGTCCCTTGGATTTCCAAATAATGTATTTAAGCATATAAAATACCTGAAATCTAAAACACTGTTGGGTGTAACAAGATGTCCGCTTGGCCCCTTCACAGTAATGAGAGTGAGGAGTGTGGGGTGGAGCAAGATGGCGGCGGCAAAACGCCACTACAGCAGCCGCCGCCGGGTGTACAAAGATGGCCGCCGCTCCGGAGCTAGGCCGAAGCTGCGGCCTTTCCTATGGCCGAGGCTCCGGAGCGCTCCGCGGATTGGGTGGTGATCCGATCCGAACAGGGTGACCTGTTCGGATAACCACCGATCCGTTGCACCCCTACATTGCAGTGTTCAAAAGCCGCGCCTCCCGAGTCCTCGTCGTCTGTGATAGGCGGAACACTCAATTTCACAGCAGGCAGTGTTCAGCCTATCACGGACATCCTCTAATCCTCGTCTGTGTTATGAGGATGAGCGGATGTCCATGATAGGCGGAACACTGAATGCTGGGAAATTGAGTGTTCCGCCTATCACAGACGAGGAGGAGGCACGGCCTTTGAATACTGGAATGGCCGCCGGTGTAGCAGTAAAATCCATATCCCATGAAAATCTGCATCAGGTACGGGCACAGTGATTGAGGCATGGGCACAGTAAGGCATGGGCACAGTAAGGCATGGGCACAGTAAGGCATGGGCACAGTAAGGCATGGGCACAGTAAGGCATGGGCACAGTTCAAGTCAACTAAGAGTGACCTCAGGATTTTTTGTTGTTTTATTAGCTAAATCCAAATACAGTATTAATAATTTGGTTGTTTAACAATCTTTGTTGCACACTGACTTTGCAGTTAGAGAAAGGGTTTGCCTTTGCAATTTTGTTTGTTGATGCACTTTAATATAATAAATCAAAAAAAATAAAAATTATAATATTCGCAGATTTTTTTGGGGGGGAAAATCGCCCAGCCCTAACAGTGGGTATGAAAAGTATTCAGACCCCCTTAAATTTAAAAAAAAAAAAAACTTGTTGCATCTTTCCCAAAAAGACTCATGGCTGTATTAGTTCAAAGGGGTGCAAATACTAAATACCGAGCAAAGGGTCTGAATACTTAGTTAGGACCATGTGATATTTCAGTTTCGGTCTTATTTTATCCTGTTTCTTTTGGAAGGGGGGGGGGGGGGTGTTTACTTCCTCTTTAATCACCTTCCTTCCATTTTACAATTATGTGCCACTTTGTGTTGATCTATCTTTTAAAATCCCAGAAAAATACATTTTGGTTGTAACATGACAAAATGTGGCACATTTTAAGGGGTATGAATATTTTTTAAAAGCACTGTAATAGCAGCATCTTCAGCCTGCCATGTGACCTTCTTAAGTTGGCCATAGGAGTTTGTTTTATCAGATCTATTAGGCAGCCCAATGGCCCACTAAAGTAGCTCACCTGGCAGGCTCAAGATGCAGCTGCTAGTTGCTGGGTAGTTCAATAACCATATGCTCATCTGAGATTGAAGAAGAAATGAGGGATGAAGTTACCTTTTTTTTTATATGCCGGCTTAAAATGGGTGTATAATAAGGTGCAAGTCACCCGGTGGACTTTTTACTTACAGTTTTAGTAAGCACTATTCCTATACCTCCAGTGCTCTGACAGGAGTGATGTGGCTGCTGTGCGACTCCCCGATCCTACCCTCTGCTGTCCATTTGCAGAAGTCTTTGTATTTCACGATTGGGCTCATAAGATACAGAGTCTTCTGTTATTGGACAAGAGGAAAATAGGGGTGGGCAGAGCGGCTGCAAACGACCCATAAGGTTCATCTATGGAGTAAATCAATAATTCCATGGCTCAGTAAAAATGTGAATAGTAAAGTCCTCCAACACCTCTTTCTAGATTCAGCCATGACCATGCCATTTATACATTTTCCACTTTTCTGCAAAGGAACAGCACAGTGCCTGGTTTACTGTTCAGGTGTGTGCCTGTTTAGTAGGTGCAGCCACATCTCCCAATGGTGGAGGGGCAGAAAGAAAGGGTTAATTAATGAAGTAACCGCCCCTTCTAAACTTTCAAACAGCAAATGGACTGTTACTGGGCCCTATATGAAAGATTAAGTGCCCATGCTGGAAAAACAAAAAGGAGGGAGAAAATAAATGTCAGTCAATTCACAATTATGGTAATATTTGTTAACTAATTAGCCTATCCTTTACTTCTCCTTTGAAGTGGAATTTTGACTATGTACCTAAACGGCCATAAAACTGTGCCCCCCTCCCAACACCTATGCTAACTAACCTTTGTATGAAAGATACTTACCTATTTTCAGCCTGCTCCGGGGCAGTCACATGACCTCCGGTATCAGTCAGCTTCAGTTACAGGGGAGAGGAGAGAGAGCACTCCAACAATGACTAGTAAAGCCTGTAGTGGCGACTTCACCTATAAGCTTCAATGGCCTTGTCGGTGCTCCCTCCTCTCCCCTGCAGCTGTGCTGGCTGGCACAGGGGAGCCGAATCACAAGCCCGGATCGGAGGCTAGTTACCGTATATACTCGAGTATAAGCCGAGTTTTAAAGCACAATTTTTTGTGCTGAAAATGCCCCCCTCGGCTTATACTCGAGTCACCTTTTTGCGCCTGATCTCCCGGAATTTGGGGAGCCGGTACCGGCCGGCCGCAAGTCCCCTGGACCCCAAACTTGGCACACATGTAGCCCCACTCTTCCTCTACAAGTGTGCAAAGTTTCTTGTCCGGGGGACCTACGGCCGGGGAGCACCGATTTTTCAAAACCGGGCACCCCTTCCATAGACTCCCATGTTAAACTGTAATTTCTCTGGTGAGTTTGGGGACCCGGGACTGGCCGGTCATAGGTTTTCTGGACCCCAACCTTGGCACACATGTAGCCCCACTCTTCCTCTATAAGTGTGCAAAGTTTCTTGTCCAGGGGACCTACGGCCGGGGAGCACTGATTTTTCAAAGCGGGGCACCCCTTCCATAGACTCCCATGTTAAACGTCAGTCTAGTCATGGACACAGTGAGGCATAGTGAGGCACACCCTAGGCTTATACTCGAGTCAATACGTTTTCCCAGTTTTTGTGGTAAAATTAGGTGCCTCGGCTTATATTCGGGTCGGCTTATACTCGAGTATATACGGTATGCCTCGTACACGCGATCAGTTTTCCCCGACAAGAAAAGTGTGATGTGAGCTTTTTGTCAGGAATTCCGACCGTCTGTATGCTCCATCACACTTTTTCTGTGAGAATTCCTGCCAAGAAAAGATTGAGAGCAGGTTCTCCATTTTCATGACAGGAAAACTTCGGAAATTGCGGTCGTCTGTATGCAATTACGACGCAAAAAAGCCACGCTTTCTCAGAATCAAGCAGAAGAGCCGAACTGCCTATTGAACTTCATTGATCTCGGCTCGTCGTACGTCACTGCGTTCTTGACGTTCGGAATTTCAGACAAGATTTGTGTGACCGTGTGTATGCAAGACAAATTTCAGCCGTTTTCCTGCTGAAAAAAAAAACAAACAAAAAAAAAAACACGGTTTTCCTGTCGGAAAAAAACTGATCATGTGTACAGGGCATTATGTGTAGAACCCAGAATTCCACTAGAAAACATACAAAATCGATCCAGACAATAGCAAGAAAATGACCTCACCTGCTGAGTATAGAAGTGTTCTGTGTCAATAGTTGGGTATTAGATGGAGACCAGAAGACCCCTGGTGTGGATTTAGTGAGCCCGGATATTCCTCTTACATGACTGGTTACAGGGGGAGACAGCACAGGCTTCCAGAGGACTAGAAAATACAAGAAAGAAATCACTACATCTGCACAGCAGACAATATGAAGAAGTGTGGGGGACACCAGCTAAATTTATAGTAGTCAAAGCCCTTGTGCACGCGGGTACACTCTAAATGTCACCTGCTTGCAGAGGAATCGACTGAACTTCACTCAGTGCATGGTTCTGCTCCGTTTGACTAAAGCCATTCATTTGATCAGAATTTTGTTGATGGAGCCTGTTGGAAAATTTACAGTTGAACAGTGGCTGCATCCAATCAGATGCAGCGGCCCTTCGAGTATTTTGACAACCGTCCAGGCCAGCTGTCAAAATACAATAGCCACAGCGGGAGTTTCATTTATCCCCATTGTATAGTATGGATGGAAGAAACTTTTTTTTTCAGCACATAGGTTAGCTTTAGTATCTGGTCCATTTGTAACCCATTTTCTTTTGATAAGAGAAAATGAAAAAACGCACTACCATGCAGGTTTTTCATTTATCCACTAAGCATTATGTTTTCATTTCCACTCAATACACCCCAGAGATGAATCTGACCTTGCCTGGTAAAGAAGCTACTTTCCGCTCTGCTTTTTAACTACCAGATGCTGCAAACACAGCCTTCACCTGTAGATGAATCAAATGGGATTCACCCATTCAAGTATAAAGGTCCTTTGTAAGCAATGTTATATCCACCAGGACTGGCTGAAGTTTGGAGAAGCAGAAGAATGGATACCAATGTTATTTACCAGGGAGCATCCAAATGCATCCCTGAGGTTTTTTGCCCTTACAGCAAACCTGTCAGTCTAAAAAGTGCCCCACCCCCACATTCTGTAAGAGCCTAATGCCCTTTCACCCCTATAGGCTGTAGGTGTAAAAGGACTGGTGACTGTTTACACCTACTCCAATCCAGTCTGTCTGCGCAGCTAAAAACAATGGTAAAGCGCCGCTAAAACCAGCAGTGCTTTACCGCTAACAGACCTGCCGCCCCAGTGTAAAAGGGCTCTAAACTCATCCGCCCTACTTTTCTCTGATCAGCAGGTGAATCAGTAGACAGATCCCCTGTCCATCTCAACGGAGTCAGCTCCATGTGAAAGGGACTTTATTGTCAACTAGTATATTGAGCATATTTATCAACGTGGCATAAAGGACAATTTGCTCAATCTTTGGTTCCCCATAGCAATTAATGTGATCTTTCTCCCAGTGCATTAGGAAACAGCAAAAAGAAGAGAATTTTCCCCCAGCCACAAGACTCAAAAGGGGGAGATTTACTAAAACTGTTGCGCACAAAATCTGGTAAACTGTGCATACTAACCAATCAGCTTCTAGGTTTTAGCCACGGTTCACACAATGCGGCTTTAAAATTGTGCTACTTCAGCATGATTTCAAAGCCGCCAGTGCGATTTCATGTGCAGCTTGCCAACATTTATGCGACTTCATGCACAGATGTCTATGCAAGTCACACATGAAATCACCAAAGATAGCGCAGGAACCTTTCTCAAAGTCGCTCTGATTTGAATGATTCCATAGGCACAGACAGGGTGCAACTTGTCATGTGCTTTTAAACTTTCAAGTCGCACCAGTGTGAACTGGGGCTAATTGTTCAGCTCATCTGAATAAGCTGAAGGTAAAAGCTGATTGGATACTATGCACAGCTGCACCAGATTCTATGTGCTCCAGTTTTAGTAAATCTCTCTCAGTATGCATCTGAGACTTCTGTAACATATCATAGAACCAAATACATGAGTGAATAGGATGCAGCCTGCACCCAGCTCATGTGGTGCATACTATTTACGGGGCAGCGAAGCCGCATTTACCAAGTAACTGTCCTGGAACTAGGATGCAACACACCGATAGGCTTTGAATACTTAAGGAACCAAGTATTCCCCTAACTCCCAGTTTGCTTTAAGTAGTTCAAACCAACCATTTCCTTTACGAACCAATGCGGCCACGGTCAGTATTGTATAAACTGTATGTAGCGTCATATACATGCATTATATAGCGCTGTGTTCAGCGGTAGTACAGGGACTTCTCGTCTGCTGCCGGAACAAAATTTTGTCAGGCTGAGCGCTGCTTAGCCATTTACAGATGATAGAGCTGCACGATTCTGGCTAAAATTAGAATCACATTTTTTTTGCTTATAATAAAAGATCACGATTCTCGGTGTAATATCGTCTTTCACATTATACAAAAAAAAAATAAAGATTGGGCTAACTTTACTGTTTCATTTTTTTTAAATTCATTAAAGTGTATTTAAAAAAAAAAAAAAAAAGTGTTTAAAAAACCGCTGCGCAAATACGGTGTGACATAAAATATTGCAACAACCACCATTTTATTCTCTAGGGTCTCTGCAAAATATAAATATCAGGTTTGATCGTTCCAAGTAATTTTCTAGCAGAAAATTATGATTTTTACATGTAAGCAACAAATGTCAGAAAAGGTTTGGTCATTAAATGGTTAAACTTCATTCATCTACATGCTGAAGAGATACTTTGTTTCACTTATTAGTTGTTATAAAACTTGGCAGGCTGCCTGGATTTTTTTCCCCCAGCTGTGAGAACTCTGCACTTGTTAGAAAGATTGCGACATGCTGTTTTGAAGATCGGGAAGGGAAAAAGATCGCAATAACGATTCTTAACGATTAATCGTGCAGCTCTAACAGATAGACTTGTATTCTCAGACATGCATACAAGGGTTCCTTTGATTGGCTATGGTGGGAATTATGATATCACTTGCCCACCTCTCCTCCCTCAGAGGCAGGCTTATATTCATTGATAAAAATACACAGCTTCCTGTGACTGGTTGAGCCTGACTACATTTTGTTCCATCAGCAGATATGAAGTCCCTGTATCGCTGCCAGAACACATCGCTGTACAGTTGTGCTCAAAAGTTTGCACCCCCCTTGGAGAATTGGTAATATACAGTATGTACCATTTTTAAAGAAAATATGAGTGAGTAGGAAATACATTTCTTTTGGGATTCATCTGTAGGTGATAACAGAATGGCACAATCATAGAATAAAACATGGCAACACATACAAATTAAATGCCCCCTGTTCAAAAGTCTGCATCCCCTTAGTGCCAAATACTGTGTATTGCCCCCCATTTATCTTGGCAAAATGCCTCCAGGACAGGCAAAGTCTTAGATCGTCTTGCATGAACCCCATGTTCGAGATCTCCCCAGAGTGGCTCAGTGATATTGAGGTCAGGAGACTGATGACCACTCCAGAACCTTCACTTTATTCTGTTGTAACCATTGGGGGATCAACATAGCCTTGTGCTTAGGGTCATTGTCACGCTGGAACATTCAAGAGCGGCCCATGCGCAGCTTGCGTGCAGAAGAATGCAAATTGTCTGCCAGTATTTTCTGATAACATGCTGCATTCACCTTTCCATCTATTTTTTTTACAAGATTCCCCATGCCTTTAGAACTCACAACTCGCCCCAAAACATCAGTGAGCCACCACCGTGCTTCACAGTGGGTATTCTTTTCGCTAAAGGCCTTGTTGACCCCTCAGCAAACATAGTACTAAGAGCCCTTTCACACTGGCTGTCAGCTGCGTCAGCGGTAAATGGCCCTGGCATTGCAATGAATGGGCAGCCTGAAAAGTGCTGCAACACAGGCGTTTTTAACCCTTTCCTCAGCCGCTAGCGGGGGTTAAAAGTGCCCTACTAGCGGCCAAAAAGCACCACTAAAAAACAAGCGGCACTTTATAGCTAGCGCACCGGCGGCCCAGTGTGAAAGGGGTCTAAAGCGCATCTATACCCAGTTAGGCTTTTACCACTCAGGTATTTGGCTTTGTAAAAGAATGGATATAAGAAGAAATGTTCCCTGAACTCTATCAGATGACTACAAGTTTCCTACCTGTTCTTGCTTCAGACTGCTGAAATGTTCTTGAAAAATGCCTGAAAGACAAAGAATAAGCATATTAATTAGAGGAGGAGCTGCAGTTCCAGCACAGATCAATACATAAAAGGAGTCAGATGCATATTCTGCTATATCTCAGTTAGAGCCAGACCCCTGGACCTGGATTTGTTGTACAGACAGCAGGGTCTGTACAACATAAAAGCATTTTTTTTTTGTAATTTAAAAATCTGATATTTTCGATTTTTATCAAATTTTAATAAAAATGCTTTTGGAGAAAAAAAAAAATCTATCTGAAGATAGTTTAAGATACATTAATAATTTTGTGTATTCAGCATGACATGGAGCTTAGTTATGTAGCATGAGGCTGTATATTCTGCAATATTTAAATTTTTGGTAAACTCATTCAATGAATCCAAGCTCTGCAACTGAGATAACATGCACTGCATTGATGCATTCACACAATTTCACAGTAACCATGAGATAAAACAAAGTTCTGTTATATTCCTTTATCCCATTGTTTTGCAAATCTTTGTACACTACAAACTGTATGATTGAATCGGTTCTGATATCGCTGTTTTACTAACCTGATAGTTTATTATTCTAAATAGGAAATCTTCATTTTGTTTGCAAATATTAAAGATTCTAACTACCAGCAAGAATAAGTCCTTACATTTAAAGAGCACCTGTCATTTCAGATCCACCATGGCAGCGCCTGTTAGCAGCATCCACTCACCTGCTGCCGCCACGTCCCTCAACCTGTTGTGTCACTGCCACATCACCTGCCGTCCCATTAAAGTGAATGGGAATGTCGGCGAGTCAACAGCGGGTCAGAGATGACAGTTGCTCTATAACCACTTCCCGCCCGGCATATAACAGATTGACATCCAGGAAGTGGTTCTGTTATCCTGACTGGGCGTCATATGACATCCAGCAGGATAACATGTGGGGGCACACACCGACACGCCGCATCTCCGATCGTGATAAGGAGCCTCTGTCAGTAACACCTGTCAGTACCTCATCATCAGTGCCGCCTGTCAGTTCCCCCTCATCAGTGCCCGTCAGTGAAGGGGAAAACAAAATTTTATGACAGAAACTAAGAATTTTTTATTTTATTTTTTTCCAAAAATGTGGGTATTTTTTAGTTTGTTTAGCAAAAAATAAAAACCCCAGTGGTGATCAAATACCACCAAAAGAAAGCTCTATTTGTGGGAGGAAAATGATAAAAATTTAGTTTGGGTATAGTGTAGCATGACCGCGCAATTGTCATTCAAAGTGCAACAGAGCTGAAAGCTGAACAATGGCCTGATCTGAAGGGGCGAAAGGGCCTGGTATTGAAATGGTTAAACATTATGATTTAAATCAAATCCACCCTGACAGACAATACTAAAATCTCTTTGGTAGGAAGCTCCAAGTCATCCTTTAAAGACAGTTGAGGTATTTTGGAGGTTTTCTGGCCAATATAACCACCACACTTCTATATACGGCCTGATATTGAGGTGGATATACTGGGATGATGGCTGTTTCTTTCAGCCTCTGATTCCCTATCAGGTACAAGTGATTGGAGCGGCTATAAAGCCGTCCCAGTACTTCTGACAATATAGTGTATCCCCAGCAGAAGAGGGGCCGTCGCCTACAGCGCAGAAGAGGGGCCGTCGCCTATAGTACAGACAAGTCCAGTATTTCCCATCAGCCCCCTGGCTGTACACCTAGCGCAGACGAGGAGGCCGTCGCCTACAGCGCAGACAAGGAGGCCGTCGCCTACAGCGCAGACAAGGAGGCCGTCGCCTACAGCGCAGACAAGGAGGCCGTCGCCTACAGCGCAGACAAGGAGGCCGTCGCCTATAGCGCAGACAAGGAGGCCGTCGCCTATAGCGCAGACAAGGAGGCCGTCGCCTATAGCGCAGACAAGGAGGCCGTCGCCTATAGCGCAGACAAGTCCAGTATTTCCCATCAGCCCCCTGGCTGTACACCTAGCGCAGAAGAGGAGGCCGTCGCCTACAGCGCAGACGAGGAGGCCGTCGCCTACAGCGCAGACGAGGAGGCCGTCGCCTACAGCGCAGACGAGGAGGCCGTCGCCTGTAGTACAGAAGAGGGGCCGTCGCCTGTAGCGCAGACAAGTCCAGTATTTCCCATCAGCCCCCTGGCTGTACACCTCCCCATACTGTCCCTCACAGAGTCCTCACTGGAGGTGACATGTCCTCTATCAGGGACATTGCCTAGGGAGAGCCCAGTCTACCTTCCACAACGAAACTACCAGCTCTCCGTCTCCCTCCAGGCCTGTACTGGCACCACACCCCCTTCTTCCTCCCCGGTACCTGAGCAGAGTTCCCGGCCGGACACACACCGCCCGGAGGGGCGCACAGGACAGCGCCATTTTCCCGAGGCCTCAGCTCCTCGGACTGTACCATCTGCAGAGGGGTCCTATCCGGACTGTACCATCTGCAGAGGGGTCCTATCCGGACTGTACCATCTACTGAGGCATCCTTCTATCCGGACTGTACCATCTACTGAGGCATCCTTCTATCCGGACTGTACCATCTACTGAGACATCCTTCTATCCGGACTGTACCATCTACTGAGACATCCTTCTATCCGGACTGTACCATCTATATTGGGGGAACCACCACACTTCTTCCTTCATACCCAGCTACTTTCAGCACTGTTTCTTTTACCCTCCCCAACAGCCTGCATGTGTGTAGGCAGCTTACACAGCAGGGCGATGGTTGTATTTCTGAGCACCCCCTGTCCTTGCGGAGCGGTGGTGTGTTCCACTTCCGGGTCCTGCACGTGTCGGTGTGTAGGGGAGGCAGAGCGGTGCGGTGTTCATCATGCTGCTCTCTCGGAACATACCATGGCGGCGCCTGCAGGGGGTGAGCTTCGTGATGTTCAGCGGGGAGGACATCAGGTGAGCACCCTGTGTGTGGTATAGGGGGTGCTGTGCGTACATTGCTGAGCTCTCCTCCTATGGTCATACAGCTGTCAGATGGACAGACACATACAGGGAGATTTACTAAAAGTGGAGCACTCAGAATCTGCTGCAGCTGTGCATGGGAGCCAATCAGCTTCTAACTTTAGCTTGTTCAACAATAAAACCATTTGACAATAAAATCTGGAAGCTGATTGGTTTCTATGCAGAGCTGTACCAGATTTTAGTAAATCAACCACAATGAGTGGGGGGGATGTAATGCTCTGAAGAATATCCACTGTCACCCTCCCCTCCATCATCGCATCAACATAGCAACGGGGTAGTTTAAAGCCCACAGTACCTCCCCTTTACCCCCTCTGACATCCTCCAAGTTATAGCCGAACTCTACCCATAGCAACTTGATAAATGTAATTTTCTTTAGCAAGGAACATTATTATGTTACCAAAATGAGTGTGTGCTGTAAATTGCCTCCAGCGCTGTTCCTTCTTGCTGGAGGCGGCCATTTTGCCGAAGCCCTGAGCAGTAAAGATGAGCTCCGGCATGTTCGCACAGCCCACATGCAGAGCCCGCCAGGAAGTCGGCACTGCGCTGCGCTAATCGCAGGCAGTGAGACATTTTCCCGATTCACGGCTGCAGAGATCGGGAAATTTCCCACTCCCTGTGATTAGCGCAGTGCCGACTTCCTGGCGGGCTCTGCACGTGGGCTGTGCGAACACGCCGGAGCTCATCCTTACTGAGCAGCAGTAAATCATAAAGCGGAACTAAACCCATCGATTTAAAAAAAAAAGTTACATTCCAGGAATGCTGGGTTTGCTAACTGTCACATTTTGTTGTGTCTTTAACCGCTTGCCGACTGCCTCACGTAGATATACGTTGGCAGAATGGCACGGGCAGGCAAAGCAACGTATATATACGTTGCTTTGAATCTGCCGTCTAGCGGGCGTGCCCGCCGCGGTCTCTGTGACCGTACCCGTGGACTCGATGTCCACCGGTGTGCCACAATCGTGTCGGGGAACGGCAGAACGGGGGGGATACCTTTTGTAAACAAGCATCTCCCTGTTCTGCCTTGTGACAGGACACTGATCGTCTTCTCTCTGTCATCAGGAGCAGTGATCAATGTCGTGTCACAGAAAGCCCCGCCCTCACACCTTAGAATCACTCCCTAGGACACACTTAATCCCTTCCCCGCCACCTACTGGTTAACCCCTTCCCTGCCAGTGTCATTTACACAGTAATCAATGCACTGATCGCTGTATAAATGACAATGGTCCCAAAACAGCGTCAAAAGTGTCCGATGTGTCCGCCATAATGTCGCAGTCACGATAAAAATCGCAGCTCGCCGCCATAACTAGTAAAAAAAAAAAAAAAAAAGAATAATAAAAATGCCATAAAACGACCCCCTATTTTGTAGACGCTATAACTTAACAAACCAATCAATATAAATATGTAGCAGAATACGTATCGGCCTAAATGTGTGTGTTTTTTTTTTTTTTTATATATTTCTTGGGGATATTTAATATAGCAAAAAGTAAAACATATTGCTTTTTTTTTTTTAATTGTCACTCTATTTATGTTTTATAGCGCAAAAAAAAACAAACCGCAGAGGTGATCAAATACCACCAAAAGAAAGCTCTATTTGTGGGGAAAAAATGACATACATTTTGTTTGGCAGCCACATCACACACGCAATTTTCAGTTAAAGCGAAGCAGTGCTGAATCGCAAAAAGTGGCCTGGTCATTGGGCAGCCAAATCCTCCAGGGCTGAAGTGGTTAACCAAACTGTCAAACCACCAACTGGCTGATGTCATAACTGACCACATGTGCAGATCAAACAGAAGCAGCTTCCTTGGCTGTAGCAGGGGTCTCAAACTGTCCGCCCTCCAGCTGTTGTGGAACTACAAGTCCCATCATGCCTCTGCCTGCGGGAGTCATGCTTGTAACTGTCAGACTTGCAATGCATAATGGGTCTTGTAGTTACGCAAACAGCTGGAGGGCCGTCAGTTTGAGACCCCTGCAAGGATAGGAGGGTTTAATTCCGCTTTAACCACTCGCTGACCAGCCGTTGCAGTTATACTGTGGCAGGGCGGCTCTATTGCACGAATCACCATACCGGTATGGTGCTTGGTGTAATAGGTACAGTGGACACGTGCACGGTGCTGGAGCCGATGCGTGAGGCCAGTGGCCGAGATGTCCGTCAGCCACCCGCGATCGCTCCACAGAGAGGCAGAATGGGGATCTGTCAATGTAAACAAAGCAGATCCCCATTCTGTCAGGGGAGTACAGTGTGATCGTCTGTTCCTAGTGTTTAGGAACAGCGATCTCCTTCTACTCCCAGTCAGTCCCCTCCCCCCACACTGAGGCAGTTTTCAGGCGTTTTAGCACTAGAAAAAGCGCATGAAAACTGCCTCCCATTCATTACAATGGGTGCTTTCACACCCAGGCGGTGCACTTGCGGGGTGTTAGAAACAGTCCTGCAAGCAGCATCTTTGGGGTGATGTGGGAGCAGTGTATACAATGAATGGACATTTGGGGTTAAAAGCGTCCCAAAAGCGCTGCTAAAACAAGCAGAGCTTTACTGCGAACACACGGCCCCAGTGTAAAAGGGGTCTTGGAAACACTTTCCTAGGGACACACTTGACCCCTTGATCGCCCCCTAGTGTTAACTCCCTCCCTGCCAGTGTCTTTTTTTACATTAATCCGAGGATTTTTATAGCACTGATCGCTGTATAAGTGTCACTGGTCCAAAAAAAGAGTCAGAAGTGTCCGATCTGTCTGCCGCAATGTTGCAGTCCCGCTAAAAATCGCTGATTGCTGCCATTACAAGAAGAAAAAAAAATGCCATAAATCTATCCCCTATTTTGTAGACACTATAACATTTGTGCAAACCAATTAATATACGCTTATAGCATTTTTTTTTTAACAAAAATATGTAGAAGAATTCATATTGGGCTATCCGTGTGTACGAGGCATTAGACTGGGATGTCATTAAAGTTCATGTGTGTGTAAAGTAGGGCTGCAACCAACGATTGTTTTCATAATCAATTAGTTGGTCAATCATTGTTTTGTTTAATAACCTTAAAAAAAGGTAATTTTGCTGCGATTTTGCATTTTTAATTTTTTTTTTTTTTTTTTGGCCAATTTGTTGTTGGGCAGATTAAAAAACACAAATTGCAGCAAAAACGCATTATATGCTTTTCTACAGCTTTTCCATTGAAGTAAAATAATCCCAAAAAACAAAATACCACAGTTTTGCGTTTAAAAAAAGTACTTGCCCTTTCCAAATACGCAGCAGCTGAAAAAATCATGGATGTGAACGTCTCCCATAGGAAAACATGTACAGTAAATGAACTGTAGTGCGTTTCTGCAAAAAAGCACCAAAAAACACAGAGGTGTGACCCGGGCTTGAGATGTTTAGTAACATAATGGGGTTAAAAAAACTAAAATTGGTACAAAAAGAGCAAATAATCGCTACTGTAAGGGGTTCATTTCTTACTGTGGGGCAGTGAAAGTAATATTTACAGTAACGATTTGCTCTTTTTGTACTATAAAGGGCTGATTTTAGTTTTCTTTTTTAACCCCATTATGTTACTGGCCAATTAATCGATTATGAAAATAGTAATTGATTAATTGTTTCCACCCTAGTGTAAAGGCAGGTGTCCCAATACTTTTGGAAATATAGTGTATCGTGTTTTGTTTTGCAATAATTGTCGGTGTAGAGGCAGGACTTTGCTTCCTCATGTCAGCTCCTCCAGCAAGGAGAAGGGATAACAGCACAGTAGTGACATCGCCAGATCTCCCTCTAAATCTCTAGCAATCAGAGGCAGCAGTGCATCTAACACTGCAGATATACAGCTATGAGGTGCCTGGGCTCCCTACATACCAGTAAATGCACTGCTAGTTAATAAGAGGAATCGCAGGCGGTAAGGTGCGTTTTTCAGGGTATTGCTTAGACCTAAATAACATTTCTAGATGTTCTTCATTGTCATGGCAGACTTGCAGGTTCCTGAGCTGCCATCTTCCTCTTTACTCTTCTACTTAGTGAATGGCACTTGTTTAGGATGATTGATGCATAAAGTGCTACAGGCAGGATAAGGAGGATGACCTGCCGCTTGCATCTTTGAAAACTGATAACAGAAATAGTTTGCTTCCACTAACTCTAACGGGTCCTCCTTTGTGATATGTGTGATTTATATGACTGTTTTCTTCCATTTTAGAAAGTTGAGTGTGAAGGCCATAACCAACTCACAGTACATGGACAATATGGGCAACCCCATGTTGAATGGCCTGTACGATCTTGCTCTGGGCCCTGCGGACAACAAGGAAGCATGTGCTACGTGTGCGCAGGATTTCCGGAATTGCCCTGGACACCTCGGGCACATTGAGCTGCCATTAACGGTGTATAATCCGCTACTGTTTGATGTAAGTGGTTTTGTGTAAATCTTGATCTTTTCCTTTCATGTGTCTGTAAACAGATGTAAATCCGTTCTGGAGCTGATCTGTGGTTAACGTCTGCCTGCTGGTGGTGGGTGGGTGGGTGGGTATAAATTAATGTCCAGCTGCTGCACCAAACTCCTCCCTTCTGAGTCACTTTGTGTATTTGCCCCTACCCACCTCCGAGCACCATCCTTCGGTTCCACCCCCTTCCCACCTCCTGGCACTGCCTCATTTAGGGAATACAGAGCCAAGTATCATTTTGCTATGCATTTGTATGGAATTTGATACTAACATGAAAAGCAGAAGACTAGACCCCCCCCCCCCATCAACAATAGATTCCCCCAGCAAGAATGGACCCCTGCATCAAAATATCATGGCAGCCAACATCAATAGACTCTCCCAGTCAGGTACAGTAGACCTCTCCCTCAACAGTAGATCCCTTTCAGAAAAAATAGATCCCCCCCAACAGCAATAGATCCACCACCAGCAACAGACCGCCTCACAAAAATGCATCCCTTCCAGTAACAATAGATCCCCAGCATCAGTAGATCCTCCAGCACACCCCTGCACCGCTTTCCATTACATACATATAGTGCTGAAGGTGCCACAAATGCGCTCCCAATCCCCCCACATGTACCTGACTGAAAAAATGCCTGTACTGCACGTATGGCCGACCGGCAGCATGTTCGCGTGGCGCAGAGGGCCTGGGCCAGCCGCTTTAACTCCCTGCACAGCTCAGCACTTCAGTGAAAGGTGGAGGAGTAGAGAGCCAGAGACTGATAGTCGCCACTCTCTGAGAACTGAGTAATCAACGGTCTTTGATTGCTCAGTTCTCAGTGTTGAGGTGGCGGGGAATTGATGCTGCACCCACCTAGGGGAGTATGTGTGTTTTGTATTTTTTCATATCCCAGACCTCTTTTTTAAGACTAGAGTTTGAGATTGAGTGACTTTTGGCTGCAAAGTTGCTCATATTTAAAAGAGAATTACATTTTTTTTTTATATTCATATTTACCTTGCTGGATGCAGCATCAGGCTGATGCTGCATCTGTCCCCCAGCGTCTCTGCACTGAGAACCGAGCCACCGAACACCGCCGATGGCTCGGTTCTCACTCCTCCCCGAGCGATGCTGACTGTCAGTCAGCATCGCTTCTGCTCTACTTCTCAGTGCTCATTGGAGCGCCGAGCAGTGGAGGGGTGGGGAGAGGCTGTCTCAGCGGCTCGCTGAGACTGCCATCAATAAAGGCAGCTGGCGGATCCCGACTTGGCAGTCGGGATGACGCGGTCCCCCAACTGATGGCAGTGACGTCAG
This sequence comes from Rana muscosa, assembly GCA_029206835.1. Taxonomy (NCBI): domain Eukaryota; kingdom Metazoa; phylum Chordata; class Amphibia; order Anura; family Ranidae; genus Rana; species Rana muscosa. The sequence goes on along the minus strand of CM055116.1, from coordinate 142,788,784 downwards.
CGGAGAGCGGACTTCTGACCACTCTCCGCTGAAAATGGGTCACAGGAGTGCAAAACGAATTGAACTCCTATGACCCAGAGGAGAAGCCCAGCCTAAAAAGCTCAGGCTGGACTTGTGCTTTAATTGAAATTTATTTTATGTCAGTATTTAATAGGGTCGTCTGGTGGTCTAAGAAATGAACAGCGTTGTTAAAACATGTCAAAAGTGCATGTACAGTATTTTAGAGATGTGCTGGACTACAGAGCATGGGGAGAGGTGCTCGGTAGTCCAGTGAGGGAGAACTGGGCAGTGCTAATAACACTGCTCAGGATTTCAGTACAGCAGAGGCACTGTGTGGTCCACTAAAATGGAACGTTAGGAGCTTGCTGGATTTCTGACAGATCAACAGATACCTTTCTTTACTTCAGAATTATTAAAGGGATAAAGATTGGGAAATGGGCATGAATTGGTGAAATGTACTGGTGGCTTCTATGAACTAAATTTGTGTTTTTTTTTATTTTTTTAGAAACTGTACCTCCTGGTGCGAGGCTCCTGCTTTCACTGCCACCTTTTGACATGTGCCCGTTCCGTCATTCATCTTCTGCTCAGCCAGCTGATGGTCCTGGAATGTGGTGCCCTCAAAGAAGTTTATGAGCTGGAAGCAGTCCTTAGTCGGGTGAGTGAACGCTGAATTTCTAAAGACTGACAGATCACTCTTTAAGACCCCGCTTTGCCCATCCTCTTTTTCAAAATGTAAAGAAGTTTAAAAAAAGATGTTAATTCAGTTATTTTAATCATAATATTTAACATTCTATTCTAGCTTAGTACGTGACATAAACACTTCAAGTTTTCAATCTTCCCCCTAGTTCTTGGAAGGAAATTCTGCTGCCAGTGGCAATGAGATTCAGGAAGAGCTGAAAACTTACACCAGAAAAGTGCTTAGAGCTCACTCAAAGGAGAAAGTTGCGTCATGTGTAAGTAAAACATTTTATTAAAGTTTTTTGGGGGGGGGGGGGGGCGTTTATGCCGTTACATTTTTTGCAGTCTCTTAAACACACAGTTCCAGCCTGGGGGAATTTTTTTTTTAAAACTCAGCAGCTACAAATACTGTAGCTGCTGACTTTAAATATAAGGACACTTACCTGACCAGGGATCCCACGATGTTGGCACCCCAAGCCGATCTGTCTATCAGCTTGCGGCTTCACAGCCTGTTTTCTACTGCGGATGCGTGAGTCACGATGCGCTTTCTGAATGGTCACTGCTGTCTTCTGGGACCTGTGTGTCTCCCAGAAGGCAGTGAGGAGGAGGGGCCAGAAGTTTCGTAGATCGCTGCACATAGATGTGGGGATTTTACACAGAAGTGGGAGCGGATACCTGGTTTTGACAGGTATCTGCTCCCCCCAAAAGGTGCTAAATGTGACAGCGGAGGGGGAGGGGAGCAAACAAGCAGAGCTTCCCCTTTTTGGGTGGAGCTCCGCTTTAAGTTATAGCAAGATGGGTTAACAAGTTGTCGCATTAGGTGGGGCCTATGACATCATACACATAATGTACAGTGGACAATGGTCATACCGGGCTAAAGATACTAGAGCAGTGGTCTCAAAACTGCGTCCTGTGGGCCAAATTTGGCCATTTGCTTTGCTTTATGTGGCCTTAGGGGCACTGATATAAGGCACTATTCTTCCTACTGACGCCAAAGATGGGGCACAAATTCTTCCACGACACTAACTAGAGCTGCACGATTAATCGCCAAGAATCGTTATCGCAATTTTTTTTGTTGTGATCTTGACAAAGTATTTCCCGATCTTTTGTATGCAGAGTATGCTCTCTGCTCTCAGCAGTCAAAAGAAAGAGAAAAAATGCAGACAGTCTGCCAAGTATGACAACATACTTTAAGTCTAAATATTGTAACAATTTGTCTTTTACATCAAAGGAATAGACTTCTGTATGGAAATTAGGAAAGTTTAACCACTTAAACACTAAACCTTTTTCTGGCATTTGTTGTTTTCAAGTTAAAATCATTTTTGTTTTTTTTTGCTATAAAATTACTTGGAACCCCAAAACATTATATATATATATATATATATATATATATATATATATATATATATATATATATATATATACACATACATACATACATACATACATACATTTTTTAGTAGAGATCCTAGAGAATAAAATGGTGGTTGTTGCAATATTTTATGTCGCACTGTATTTGCGCAGTGGTCTGTCAAATGCAATTTTTTGGGAAAAAAGTAATTTAATGAATTTAGAAAAATAAAAAATAAAAAAATAACCAGTAAAGTTAGCACAAATTTTTTTTGTAGAATGTGAAAGATTTTACGTCGCGAAAATCGTGATCTTTATTCCAAGCAAAAAAATGGTGATTCTAATTTTGGCCAGAATCGTGCAGCTCTAACACTAACAATGGTGCTTTATATCTTCCACTGATACCAATGTTGAGGCACTCTTCCTTCACCTGACACCAACAATGAGGCACTATTTCTTTTCAGCACAATTCTATTCTAAAATGTTGAAGAAAAAAGTACAGTAAATCCTTGGATTGCGAGCATAATTCGTTCCGGAAGCGTGCTTGTAATCCAAAGCACTTGTATATTAAAGCAAATTTTCCCATAAGAAATAATGGAAACTCAAAAGATTCGTTCCACAACTATTTATTCATAAGTCCTTCTGTCTTATTCCATATAAAAGGATTATAGCAATGTGATAAGTTGTGTAACCATAAAATGTCCATCCACAAATGAAAGCCTCCACAAGGTTTTAGAAGCAAAATCCAGCAGGAGCTGCAGAGTAGGGATGAGCCGAACACCCCCGGGTTCGGTTCGCACCAGAACCTGCGAACGGACCGAAAGTTTGCGCGAACTTTAGAACCCTATTAAATACAATGGACGCGAATGTTGAAAATCAAAAGTGCTAATTATAAAGGCTAATATGCAAGTTATTGTCCTTAAAAGTGTTTGGAGACCCGGGTCCTGCCCCAGGGGACATGTATCAATGCAAAAAGAAGTTTTAAAAACTGCTGTTTTTTCGGGAGCAGTGATTTTAATGATGCATAAAGTGAAAAAAAAAAAAGTGAAATATTCTTTTAAATATCGTACCTGGGGGGTGTCTAAAGTATGCCTGTGAAGTGGCATGTGTTTCCCCGTGTTTAGAACTGTCCCTGCACAAAATGACATTTCTAAAGGGAAAAAAAGTCATTTCAAACTGCTTGCGGCTTTAATGTAATGTTTGGTCCCAGCAATATGGATGAAAATCATTGAGAAAAATTGCATGGTTATCTCCCCCCCCCAGCCCCTTTGGGTCTTGTATGGATATTAAGGGGAACCCCGCACCCAAATTTAAAAAAGGCCCTATATACTCTGAACAGCAGTATACAGGTGGTGCAAACAAGACAGGGACTGTAGGTTTGTTCTTAAGTAGAATCTGTTTGTAATTTGGAACAGGTACATTGTTTAAGTGTAGCTCCAGCCAAAAAATATATTTTTAAGCTTTTTGGAAAACATAGGGCAGGGTTATCACCCCTGTAACATTTGTTTTGCTGTCTGTGCCCCTGTTCAGCTCCCTGCCTGTGGTTTTATTATGAGAACACCACTAACTGTATTCAGATAAGCTTTAGGTGAACAATATGCAAAGCACACAGTACACTAAGTGGAACACTGCAGCTAGCACAATTGCCTGCCTGTCACAGTATAGAGACTAACAGGAACGGATCTATCTAAACTCAATACAGTGTATAAATATACAACACCTAGGATGCATATATATCCTCTACACACTGTAACTGCAGCTAACTGACTCGCCTGCCTGCTCTATCTAACTCCAATATAAATGACACTATCTCTCTCTGTAATCTCTCTTTAACAAACGCCAACACACTTCACAAGGCCGCCAAGCTGGCAGCCTTATATAGTGTGGGGCGTGTACCTACTCCTCTGAGCCATGATTGGCCAAAGCCACCCTGGCTTTGGCCAATTACGGCTCTCTGTTCTTACCACGCTGTGATTGGCCAAAGCATGTGGGTCATAGTGCATGCTTGGCCAATCATCAGCCAGCAATGCACTGCGATGCCGCAATGAATTATGGGCCGTGACGCACCACTCGAATTTGGCACGAACTGCCCATAATGTTCGCAATTCGGCGAACAGCTGATGTTTGAGTCGAACATGGTTTCAACTCGAACACGAAGCTCATTCCTACTGCAGAGTATAAAATAGAAGAGAGGCGCCTCCTAAGTGTAGCACTTAGAACTAAAGAACTAAAACATTTAGCAACTCACATGGTTGATGATTAAAAGAGGCACATCTAAGTATGCAGACATCTGGGGTAAAGCCGACCACATAGACCATCCTCTGCACCGCCTGCTTTCACCACTGTCAGTCTGCAATCGTGACCAGGAATACTACCCTGCTGTAGAGTGATCTGAAAGTGAGGCTTGAACCGCTCGTGGAAGGGACGACATCAATGGTGGTGCGGAGGATGGTCTATGTGGACAGCTTTACCCCGGATGCCTGCATACTTAGATGTGCCTGTTTTAATCATCCACCAGTTTCTAAATGTCGTAACTTCATTAAATGTAACCGTATTGCTGCACTTAGAGGCGCCTCTCTTCTATTTTATACTCCGTTGTGACATGACGCTACTCTTGTATCAAAACATCGCTTGTATAGCAAGTCAAAATGTATTAAATTTTGCTTGTCTTGCAAAACGCTCTCAAACCAAGTAACTCTCAAACCAAGGTTTTACTGTATACAAAAAAGAATGGACTGCACAGAAACATTCATGGTGAAAAATTGTACTTTCAGAAATTTCCTTGGACAATGAACGTTTATGTCCTAATTTCCTTCAATCCTTTTTTTTTTCTTTCTTGCAGGTAAAAAATATCTGTGTGACACGAAATAAACTGATTTCAGATTTCTGGAAAACCCAGATGGCATCTAAAAAATGCCCTAACTGCAAGTAAGACATGGGGACCGTTCTAGGAGTCTACTGTTCCTGCAGATTAATTTCACAGCAGGAAGTTGTTAGCTTTGATTTCTGACTCCTGATTCTGAGATTTTGAATAATGCCCAGCAGCATTTAAAACTGTATTTCAATCCGAACTCCAGACAGATATAAATACTAGTTTATTGCAGTTTGGTTAATATGAACAATTATTATTATTAATAAATATATAGAATTTTTAATTTACTGTATAAGCCGAGTTTTTCAGTAAATTTTTTTTTTTGTGTGCTGAAAATGCCCCCCTCGGCTTATACTCGAGTCACCTTTTTGCGCCTGATCTCCCGGACTTTGGCGACCTGGTGCCGGCCGTAGGTCCCCTGGACACATGTAGCCCCATTCTTCCTCTACAAATGTGCAAAGTTTGTTGTCCGGGGGACCTACGGCCGGGGAGCACCGATTTTTCAAAGCCAGGCACCCCTTCCATAGACTCCCATGTTAAGCCCAGGTTCACACTGGTCTGCGGGAATGAAGCCGTGCGAGTTCAGCTGAACTCGCACGATTTCACTCCCGCTGACCAGTCCCGATTTCAAAAACATCTGTGCAGGTTTCTGCACAGATGTCAATGTAAATCACAGGCCAAAATCGCAAAAAGTAGTACAGAAACTACTTTTTGAAATCGGTGCAGCGCCGCAAATGCGGCGTCGCACCGATTAGGACGGTGCCATTGCCGGCAATTTGCGGCAAATACCGCCGTTTTGACATGCGATTTGACATGCCAAATCGCATGTCAAAACGCACCAGTGTGAACCAGGGCTAAACGTCAGTCTAGTCATGGACACAGTGAGGCATGCAGATGGACACCCTAGGCTTATGCTCGAGTCAATACGTTTTCCCAGTTTTTTGTTGTAAAATTAGGTGCCTCGGCTAATATTCGGGTCAGCTTATACTCGAGTATATATGGTAAGCCGTGCAAGTACTTAAATTTGACCTGGTAGTATTTTCTGGCAATCTCTGTACGACAGAGTATGAACTGGGAGAGGGAGAAACGGCACAACCAGCTGTGCAATATTGATCATGTACTAACAAGGGACATACTAGTAGGAGGAGAGAGCAGAGTGATGTAGGCATTAAGTAGTCTGCTCCTTCTTCTTTTGCGCTTCATTCGCAGGGTTGTGGGAAGGACAAAGTCTGTAGGTTTAAATTAAAGCGCAAACAAACTAAACAAACCAAAGAACTAAAACTGAATACATTGCAGCTACTATTTCTTAGATGTGGTGAATGCATTATTAAGAATAATAACATCTTCAACAAGTACAGGGAATACCCGTTGATCTTGCCAGAAATGCTATCTTCTGTAAAATACTAATTGGCTTTTTTTTGGCAAGTATGCCTCCTTTTATATGTGTGTATTTGTTATCTTCCTGGAGTTCAGAATGGAAGATCTATTTTTTTTTATTTTTTTTTATATATATTTGTTTGAGGTTTCAAATGACATAGAGGAAAACTGTATAACAGATGTTCTTTCTCAGCAACTAAACACTTGAAGGGTTGCGTTGGGTTGTACTGCTGCCCTATGAGGACTGGACACTGGTAAACACATTTTTGGCCAGCCCAGGATAACAGAATGCCTCAGTTTTAGGAGTATGAGCATCTTTTCTTTAGCTGTTGGTTAGCCTAACTTTGGGGTGCCATACCCAGGCCCCACTGGACTAAACTTTGCCTGGCTAGTTTTGAATTTTACTTTCAGGCAATGCCCCTCCAACATGTTTCGCTCTGCCCCTTGGAGCTTAATCATGATGCCCACGATTAAGCTCCAAGGGGCGGAGCAAAATGTGTTGGGGGGGCATGGCCTGGCATGAGCCCAGGCTGAGATGGCCACATACTTTATCACAGCGGGTTTGCTCTGATATGCAGCTTGTGGAATACATCCTTTGTTTTACATTTGACGCTTAGAGCCAGGACAAGCTCCTTCCCTGGCCGGCACTCACAGCGGTGGGCACCGGATTAAAACCCCCTACAGTCTGAGCGACACACTTTCCTTTAGCGACTTCCAAGCCACTTAAACTTTGTCCAGTGACAACTTTCTCCAGTTATTTCGGGATAAACCTGTCTCTGAGGAATCTGGCTTTGCCCTATCTACTGCACCTCATTGTTTTCCAAGGTGCTGGCCCCAGTACTAGCTTTTCTTTGCTCTGCTCTGTGGGCATTTCCATTTTGGACAACTACTTGCTGAGGGAACAGACAGTACAGGTTCTGGGGAACAACATACTTCTTACCGCTCAGACCTTGGAATATATTTCTAGATGCATCTCGAGTATTTATTCCCCAGGAGTAACTTCAAACTCTCTGCTCCTAATCTCATTCTCTTCAGTCCAGGAATCATTGGTTTCTTCGCTTCTGCATCAGATTTCTATGGCTAATTGTATCATACTTTTTTAGGCAGTCCCAATTTCAATCCAGACCCCTGCAACACGGCATTCTACTTCATGGGACAGGTCCGGAACAGTCTTTGGAGGGACCAATTTTTTGGAATCCAAGGACCAGGTTGTCTTTGTCTTGGTGGCTCAGAAATTCAGCTCTAGATTTGGAAGTCCTTCCTTTTTTATGTCTTTTGGGAGATCTTTGCAACAGATGCCAGCCTGTCTTACTGGGGAAGAGTCTTCGGTAACCCTCTTAGTACAAGGGATTTGGTTGTTGAAGGACTCCCGTCTCCCTATCAACATTCTGAATATTTGGGTGTTTTGGTTGTCTCTTTAGTGCTGGATCATCTATTTTGGATGGCCATCTGATCCAGGTTCAGCCAGACAACACCACAGAAGTTGCATATGTCCACTGTCAGGGAGGAACTAGAAGTCTCCACATGGCAAGAATGGTAGAGCTAGTCCTGTCTTTGACAGAACTTCATGTTCCAGCCTTGTCAGCCGTTTACATCTTAGGCGTAGACAATTGGCAAACAGATTTACTGAAGTGTCTCTACTTGAGGAGTGGCCCAGGTGATCGACACTGGAGGTGGACTTCCTGGCCTCCAGATTAACAAGAAACTAGTCAGGTTTGTCTCCAGGTACAGGGATCCCATAGCGGAAGCAGTGGAGGCTCTATAGGATCAGTACACCCTGATCTACACCTTCCTTGTCTGTTTTGCAGGAACAAGACCGGGTGGGGTGGGGCCTTAATCATAACTGTAGAATGCCCCAGGGGGATGTGGTACTCTTCCTTGATAGACTCTCCTGGCGGATGCTGTGTTGGCTCCTCCAGGTTATCTGGATTTTCAGTCTCGAGGACTGATTTACCATCCTGCTTCAATCGCTGGCCTTAATGGCATAGCTGTTGAAGCCCAGGTTCCAGAGCATGGGGCATATCTAAATCGATTATTCCCATGATGCTAAATGCTAGGAAATTTTTGCAAGATCTGTAATATGACATTAAAGTACTATGCTTGGTGTAAATCTCTGGGATTCAGGTTGGAGGAGTTATCTTGGGCAAGCCGACAGTTTTGTTTTCCAGTGTCCAATCCTCCCGTAGGCAGAAGTAATGCCCGACAGTTACCCACTTCCTGTGTCCCTCAATGAAGTTCAAAGAAAGGATTTTGCAGTGATTGGAAAAAATCCTATTATAAGGCACACACTCTCTGTTATAAAACCTGTTTCTTTTTTATATCTCACTTAACCTTTTCATCATTTAGAGCACCAAAATCTACAGTACGAAAAGAACACAACAGCAAGCTGACTATAATAATGTCACCAAAAATGCAGAAGGGTGAGGACGAAATAACTCAAGATTCAGAAAGTAAGTATAGTTGCAGTCTGGCTAAATATCTATTTCTGTAATCTTATTTTGGTTTTTACTTAAAAGCTGGAATCACAGGAGTGCGGTTCATTCTCCACTCCTGTGAACCGTTTTCAGCTGACAGTGGGCTTAAACCCGCTGTCAGCTGACCACAGAGCCGCTCAAGGCTATGGAAAGATTGCAACAGTATGTTTGGGATCCCTGGACTGGCACCTGGCTAAGCCTCTCAGTGAGAGCCTGAGCCAGCTGCTCCCGCTCCCTCCAAAGCCCAGCGTTGCGTTGGAGTGGCAGAGCAGAGAGCCGGAGACCGACAGTCACCAGTTCTCTGTTCCTGGAGCTCTGAGAACTGTGGGATCAGCAGTGTTTGATCGATCGGTTTACAGTCTTGGAGCCTGTGGGGGACAGATGCAGCATTGGAAAAATGCTGCACCCACCTAGGTAAGTATGATTCTAAAAAAATGTAAACCCTTTAAAAAGTATTGCAGACAATAAAAGATGCTTTTTATTATTTTTTTTCAGCCAGGAAAGTCTCATTTGCTACTTTTTAAGTTTTAGGTTTTCATTTAATACTGAGGGCTGATTTACCTTTACTTCATTGCTAAGATCTGCAAGCTGTCCTTTTGCTGTCCAGAAAGATGTCTCAGTGGCCATTAAAGTAATACTATAGGCAAAAAATATTATTTATTTTTTCCCCCGATCTGTGTCTTATTGTGGATATTTCCGTTCACTTCCTGTTCCCCAGCCAAACAGAAAGTGAGAGGAAATCCTTGCAAATTAAGGGAATCCTTTAGGGATCCCCGAGTCACCAGAACTAGTGTCACCATTTAGATTTCCCCAAATATTACTTTTCTGAATAAAACCCCAAATTTAGAATTTTCTTTATTTTCACTTTCAATGATAATGGTAAACAGGAAAAATTGAGAGGGTGAATTTCGCTAACGGGGATACAGATGGCAATAAAAACTGACATGTGATCTAATCCCTCTCCGCTCTATCTAAAACGAAAAAAACGTTTTGCCTTTAGTCATACTTTAACAACTTCAACACCGGAAGATTTACCCCCTCTTCATGACCAGGCAATTTTTTGTGATGCGGCACTGCGTTACTTTAAATGACAATTGCAGGGCCATGCAACGCTGTACCCAAAATAAATCAAATCAAAGGGTTAAATGTTAAACTGTTAAAGCTAAAATCCAGCCTCCTCTTTAGTCTTGCACAGTTGTACAGGCTCCTTTCCTGTACTAGGTTTGCTTGATCTTTTTATGTGTCCAGAGAGCTGCAGAGGATGCCTAAAATCTTAGTTCTATTATGCCGCATAACACTGTCAGCATTTTCAGCAGAGGGAGTTCTCTAGAAGGTAGGCATACAGCTGAGCTTACAACATAACCATACACATAAACGTGCTGTGGGGGTGTACTAAAGTCCATAGGTCCAAAGATCTCTGGCAGCTCCCCCATGAGACTGAAGTAATCGCTGCAATATATAAATTAAACAGTAGAGGGTGCCAACTAAATGCAGTATATAGAAAAAGACTTACCAGTTCAGCTCCGGAAGGTTCCCCCCCCCCCCCCCCCCCTTTTCATAACCAGGCCACTTTTTGCAATACAGCACTGCGTTATTTTAACTGATAACTGCGCAGTCGTGCGACACTGTACCTAAATAAAATTGATGTTCTTTTTTTCCCACAAATAGAGCTTTCTTTTGGTGTTATTTGATCACCTCTGCGGTTTTTATTTTTTGCGCTATAAACAAATACAATTTTGAATTTTTTTCTTTGTGCTATAAAACACATCCAATAAAAAAAATCGCATTTCTTGCACTATACACCGGCTAGACTGGTAAGAATTGGGGTTAGAGATAGGGATACACCGAATGAGTTTTTTGGTGCCGAAACCGATATCGAAAATGAAAAATACAAGATCCCGAAAACCGAAACGGCACCGAAACCGAAAGTGACTGTTTATAAAAAAAAATTTTATACATAGAGATGGTCAGAGACTGGGGACATGGTACAGGAGATGGTCAGAGACTGGGGACTCCTCCTTTCCGGAGGAGGATTATCTGTCAGGCTGCTGTGTCTTCTCTGCATTGTCCTCAGGACCTTAAAACAATACATTAAGGTGTATTGTCTATTGTCTATAGTAAAAGGCCTGACAGATAATCCTCCTCCGGAAAGGACTGCATAGCATCATCTTATACTGAGTCCTGAAGGTTTCCTTGATGTCGGTGTTTTTTGGATTTTCCTGTCATTATCCCAACAAGTCTGGAGAGTTGATCTTTGATCCTCTACAATTGCCATTAACGTTTGAATATGTTCACTCTCTGGTAAGCAGACTGTGAGCACAACTGGTGTGGTGTGTTTTTCTTTCACACTGAAATCTTTGGTGGTGGTGTCTCAACATCATTTTGCACATACCTTCATTATTGATTGTTAAGGACTGTCACGTTTATTAGTTCTACCTAAGCGCTGCATTTTTGGATTCACATAATTTGGCGTTTGCTTCATCAACAGACTGTGCACGCTGCTTTTGTTATTGCTTTAAAAGAGATTATTTCACTGTTAGCGCAAATATTTGTTTACCTTGGTGCCTTCATTTCCCTGTCACGTTTTCTATGCACGTTTTTAGACGTGCTACCATTAGATCAGTATGCGTGTTTTATGAAGGCGCATCAAAGAGGTGGTATGCAGGAGTTTGATGCACTTTCAGGAAAACATTTACTTTTACTGTGCCATGGCATGCTGGGAGTTGTAGTGCTACCTTAAGCTTGTTGCTCCTCTTGCTCAGTCAGGGCAAACTGAGACCTGTAGCCCCCTCCACCATCACCTCTCCAGGCAGCCCTCGAGGTCCCAGATCTGGAGTTTTTAGAACTCCTTGTTCTCCTCTGTGACAGGCTCCCCTCTGGTCCTCTCCTCCGCCGCCTTCTCCTTCTTCCCGCCCACGCTTTTTTTTCCCTCCTCCTTGGACGCTGTCACGCCATGGTTCCTTTACTCACCTCTTGGCCGTCTACAGCGTCTACACTCTAAACTGTGCTTGTTGGGAATTATTGACAATATCCCGGAGGAGGATCCTGTTAGGTTGGGGATAGCAAGAGCTCTTTTCCAAGCTAGGAAACATATTCTGAGGCACTGGAAGTCGGAGGAACCCCCCACGGTGAGGGAATGGCGGAATCACATGGGGGACACTATTAGATTAGAGAAGTACATATATCAACATAGAGGGAGTGTGAAAAAATTTGAAAATATTTGGGGGTGCTGGTTGAAAGTTCCGGGTCTGGCCCCAGTTGATCTGATTATGGACCGTCTGCTTGTGTAAGGGGCAGGTCGTGGGTATGGGAGGGAACATGGCACACGGGGGGACCCCCCCCCCCTCATGGAGGTCTTTTGTTATGTGGTGAGTTTGCTGTTTTCAAAAGTTTTTGTTATTATACCTTGGTCTGGTTACACCCACTGTATATTTCTAATCTCTTCCAAGGGTATGTGTGATACCCTCTTTGATGCATCGCCAGAACTACACTACCGGGGTGGTTACTGTACGAGGTTAAGTGTTTTTGCCTATAAAGTGTCATTTTCATGTGTTTTACATAAATGTATGTACCGAACTGTGTGATTTTATGTATATCTGTTGTTCTCTAAATAAACGTATATTTGATTAAAAAAATTAAATAAAAAATTGCATTTCTTTATCAGTTTAGGCCAATATGTATTCTGCTTCATATTTTTGGTAAAAGGAAAAAAAAAAAAATCCCAATTAGCGTGTATTGATTGGTCTGTGCAAAAATTATTGCGTCTGCAAAATAGGGGATATATTTATGGAATATCTTGTTCTATATATTTTTTTACTAGTAATGGCGGCGATCAGCGACTTATAGTGGGACTGTGACATTGCGCAAGACAAATTGGGGACCAGTGACACTAATTCAGTGATCAGTGCTAAAAAAAAAAATGCACGGTCACTGTACTAATGACACTGGTAGGGAAGGGTTTAACATCTGGGTAAAGTGTTAAATGTGTGCCTAGGGAGTGCTTGCTAACTTGGTGGGGGCGGTGCTTGTACTATGTTAAGGCAAAGATCCATGTTCCTGCTTAGCAGAAACACAGGATCTGTGCCTTCCCTTCTCACAGAACGGCGATCTGCCTTGTTTACATAGGCAGACCAAAGTTCTGCTTCTCTCCTGAACGATCAGTGGGTCCCTGGGGACATCGAGTTTGCCAAACCCGCTGATTGGCTCCTGCTGTGTCCAATCACAGCGTGATTGGGTCGCCGGTGGCATGTTGCTGCATATGTACTGTATATGGTTGGCAAGCGTTTAAAAATCACAATCAAACTTGTACAAGAAAATTGAACATGTATGGCCAGACTTAAAGAGGAAGTAAACCCTCCACAACTTTTTTAATTAAAAATACCCCTGCAAGAGAAAGGCATAATGAGCTAGTATGCATAGAATACTAGCTCATTATGTGGCACTTACCTGAAATCGAAGCCCCCGGAGTCCTCCTCGTTCTCCGCCGCCATGTCCGCTCTGAGCTTCTTCCTGTTATCGCCGCTCCGGTGCTGTGATTGGCCGGAGCGGCAATGACGTCACACGCATGCGCGCTCGGGCCAGCAAGATCCCATTAAGAAAACCGTCAATGATGCTGGCCCGCTAGTGTGCATGCTTGTGACATCATCAGTGCTGTGTTTTTCAGCAAATATCTCCTTAACCGTGTAGGTTAAGGAGATATTTCATGCACCTACAGGTAGGCCTTAATCTAGGCTTGCCTGTAGGTGCATGTTGTCAAAGTGGGTTTACAACCACTTTAAGGGGTTTGTGTTGGATTTTTTTAAATGATTGACTCCATTTGTTGTGTGAAATCAATAATAATAATAATAATAATTTAATCCTGTAACTTTCCCTATTTTTCATTATTTGGCACCTCAGATTTGCCCAAACGAGGTTACCTGACCCCCAGCACCACAAAGGAACACGTGGAGGCCCTATGGGAAAATGAAGGTATATAAATGAGTAACATAGGTTAACATGGTAAATGCTCCAAAGATATATAAAGAAAAAAAAAATTGTCTAAGATGAAAACGAAAAGAAAATGGTAGTTCACTCCTAGTGTGTCCCTTGTTTTGCTTCCTTTCTGAAGGCGTCTCGATTTGATTTATTTTATTTTTAACCTGGTAATGTTGTCTTCCCAGGAACTTTCACCCCTAGACTGGCAAAGCTCAGGGGCCTCATAGATTAAAGTGGATGTAAACCCTCACATATACCCAGTGAAGTGACTAGCCTCAGATGATATTCAGAGATGAAACCAATCCTCCTACATAAGTTGTACCTGGTTATCTGCAGTCTTTTCTTCTCTACATCTGTCCAAAGTGCTGAATTAGGGGTGGAGAGTTGAAATTACACTATGGGGAGCTCAGTGAGGAGGGTGCTGAGAGCTGATTGGCTGATTGGAGGGAAGGGACCCCCCCCCACGCTCCTTCACACAGAAACAGAGCTGAGGCTGTCAATCCGCTGGAGTTTCCTCCCCTGTCACCTTTTTTTTCTCTTGGTGTCAGGAAAACTTGTCAGACGCAACACACTATAGAAGGATATGCTTTGTTCATATTTCATGTCTGAGGTTTATAACCACTTTAAGACCCCAATGCAGGGTTGCCAACTTTCAGTAAATTTACGAACAGTTTGTAAAATCTATACTTTTTGCATCTGTCCTTGAATGTCCATTACGGACATGTAGGCTGCATGTCCGTAACTGACATTCATGGACAGATGCAACAATTATGGATTTTATGAACTGTTCGTAAATTTACTGAAAGTTGGCAACCCTGCCCCAATGAGGTGAAACATATTCCATAGAAGGATGAATTGGGCCTGGCAGGAGGTGTCCTCGACGTAGAATAAAGTTTATTGAACGAAATTAAAGTATACAGCGGTGTGCAGCTATTCTATACTGCTTCGAGGTGACTATCCTTTCAAACAATTTTTCTCTTTCGTCCATGGACGGACACAGCTTCCTTATAATCTTTGCTTGTGGGTTATGTTCCGTCTATAAGGAGAGGACTAGGCAGACATGTAAATGGTTAAACATGTAATCTTTAGCAAAGCTGAACAGCCCCGCCCAGGGGATGGTCCCTCTGGTCATAACCCCTCTCACTGCAGTGAGCAGCTCAGTTTTTTTCTGCCTAGCAAAGGAGAAGGACCTAGCCCCCTTGGGCCCCTTGGTCCTGTGGATTTTTTCTTCTACTTTTTGATCCTGAGATCTACTATCAACTGCCGACTGGGTGACAGGCTGGATCCCAGATCCTTGTAGTCCCCCCCAATTTCGGCCATCGCGCGTGTGCCGACCTTTAGCTACGCGCTGGGTCGTCCAGGACATGTCTTGTTGCTCCAGGGGTGGTCGGTGAGCTATATGCTCCGGGGCACAGTGTGCTGGGCCGACAGCCATGCCATAACCGCGCGGACGTTGGGTCTGTCAGGAATGCCTTCAGCTAGTCCACGCAGGACAGGTAAGTAGCAGTCCCCCTGCTCTGGCAGGGTGGCACGGCTGGGCATTCCCGGGGAGGTCGATTTAGGGGGTTCCCACCCTACCTTTCCTCGCTCCCTGTCCTTTCCCTCCTTCCCATGCTCTGTGGGGCTGGGCCTGCTGTACTGACCGGGGGTCCTCCGGGGTGGGCTCTGTGTCCTGACTGGGGGCTGTGCGGGGTGCCCCGGTTCTGCTCTCCATGGGGGGTGTTGTTTGGTGCCATGGGGGGCCTCCGCTCTGAGGCCTAGCGTGTTTTGCTTTCACCTCGGCGGCGCCCGGCGCCATTTTCTTGTAGTCCGCGTGCTTTTATACAGGGGCGGCTGGCGGCCATTTTCTTGTAGTCCCAGCTCTGTTTTTGCCTCTAGCGGTGAAAACGTCTCTTCTGGATGGCGCGCACAGGCACAGGAAGACACCGCAGCCATGCCTGTTAGGAGGCATATGGGGAGAGAGTGTATGGCGGCGCTGGCAGCACCTGGATCAGAGCGGGGAGTCCCCTGGGGTCCCTCACTCTGAGCAGCTAGGGGGGGGGGTTTGCTGCCTTGCTTTGGTCCCTATGGGTGTCAGGAAAGTGTGGGTTTGCATGGCGTCAGAAGCTGGCGTTTTCTTTCCCTGACATCCCTGTGGTGACAGCCGGTGCCCTGTACCTGGGGTGCTTATGGATGCCTTTCTGGTGGTCCTGGAGTCCCTTATTACCAGGGCAGAAGCGGTGTGCGGACGTAAGGGGGGTAAAAATGCCCCCTCCCCCCACCATCTTCGGGAAAACCAGTTCTGATTCAGACTCGGGCCTTGCTGTGGCAGATGTCCCATGCTCTGACTTGTCATAAGATGCAAACCAGGACCCTTCGGACAGTGCGTAACTGCGTCCTTGTTTGCTTTTGTGTCCGGGTCAGCGCAAACAGGCGCTTGTTGGAGCACTTATCACCGCATGCAGGATCCCCAATAAAATGGAGGTTACGGCGAGGGCATCTATTAA
This sequence comes from Rana muscosa, assembly GCA_029206835.1. Taxonomy (NCBI): domain Eukaryota; kingdom Metazoa; phylum Chordata; class Amphibia; order Anura; family Ranidae; genus Rana; species Rana muscosa. Next base: position 142,772,573 of record CM055116.1, on the reverse strand, counting down.
GGTGTCGGTCCCACTAGCCGGCCCGCACCGCTAGTAGGGTTTCCCTACCTAGTTAATTTGACGGCCGCAGCATTCCAAAAAAAAAAAATTGCATGGCTGTCCATTATCCTTTTGGGGAGTGTTTCCTGAAAAAAGACATCTCCCCCCCGATGGGGGCCCCCCGGCATCCAGGGAATTACCATGGTCCGGTGGTAGGGGCCCCTGTTTTTAAGTACCCTGCAGACAGGAGGACCGAGGTGGTGGCCCGGTCCTTGTTCATGGTATTGGGGTCAGCATTGCGGCCACTGTTGGCCATGACCCTGGTGTCACTGGCGCTTCCTTAAATGGGCAAAGATTGCTGCACTGTGGTTGAATAGCAACATCCTCCCCGGTCTGCATGATAGCGGACCTGGTAGTGCATGGCCTCAAGTATGTCTGCAATGTGGCCTTAGATACAGCTCCCTGGCTGTCCAGAACTTTCAGAATCTTTGGTGGGGCTACACCGCATGAATTGACTGAAATGCTGGTCGGCGGACCAGACGTCCAAGAAGACTCTGGCGGATTTGCTCTTCCAGGGTTGGGGGCTTTTTTGGGGCCTCACTGGATGACAGTGATGATCACAAGCAGTGTTTTCTTTCCGCCGGGCCCGCAGGTGAGCGTTCCCAAGCCGACAAGGGGGCCAGATGAGGGGCAAAAGTGTCCCTGTGTTCGCAAGCCAGACGGCCTGTGAACAAATCTGCGACAGCATGACGGGCTGCCCCTGCCCGACTCTCGGGTAGGGGGTCGCCTTAGCGAGTTTGCGGCTTGATGGACTGCCCTGCTTTCCAACCAGTGGGTTTGAAAAATGGTTTCATCAGAGTACAAGATAGATTTTCTGTCTTGTCCACAAAACAGCTGATTTTTTTTTTTTTCCCTCCATCCTTCATCTTCCTCCGGCTCGTCGGAACGCCCTGTTTGGGGCAGTGCAGGACCTGCTGAAGCGCGGGGTGATAGCTCCTGTGCCGCTGCCGGAAAGGCTTCGGGGATTCTATTCCAATCTGTTTGTAGTCCCACAGTAGGACGGGGTTCGTCCAATCCTGGACCTCAAGGCTCTCAACTCCTTTGTAAAAGTACGAAGGTTCAGGATGGAATCAGTTCGCTGCTCTCCATCGGGGGGATTTTTCTGGCGTCCTCGGGAATCAAGGACGCATATTTACAGGTCCCCGTGTATGTTGGGCATCATAAATGTCTGCGTTTTTCAGTCGGGTCGATTACTACCAGTTTGGGGCTTCCCCTTTTGGCCTGGCATCGGCACCAATGGTTTCTCCAAGGTGTTCACCACGATCCTGGCCTTGCTAAGACTGCGAGGAATTGCTATTGTGGGCTACCTGGACGACCTCCTTCTGAGGGCTACTGCGCACTCAGAATTAGACAGGGTTCGTACGGTCATTAAATTCCTGGAAAAGTCATGGGATTTTGACATGGCACTTTCCAGGCCTGGAAAAGTTTTGGAAAATGACTGAATCCACTAAGTTTTGGAAAAGTCATGGAATATTTTAGTCACTACTAGTCGTGCAACGGATCGTAAGCGATCCGTGATCCGAACAGGTCATCCTGTTCGGATCGGCACACGGCGCGATCCCCGGAGCGCTCCGGGGCCTCGGCCATTAGGAAAGGCCGCGGCTTCGGCCTATCTCCGGAGCCGCGGCCATCTTGGTACACCCGGCGGCAGCCTATTGGCTTAGCGGCACGCTGACGTCAGCAGGAACTGGAGGGACACACACTGCGCCGTGTATTGCTGTTCTGAGGTCTGTAAGGGGTGGGGGGGTGCCTGCATTACTGGGGGGTGTCTGTACTTGGAGGTCTGTACTGAGAGGTCTGCACTGGGAGGTCTGCACTGGGGGTGTCTGTACTGAGGGTGTCTGCACTGAGGGTGTCTGCACTGAGGGTGTCTGCACTGGGGGTGGCTGTACTGGGGGTGGCTGTACTGGGGGTGTCTGCACTGGGGGTGTCTGCACTGGGGGTGTCTGCACTGGGGGTGTCTGCACTGGGGGTGTCTGCACTGGGGATGTCTGCACTGGGGATGTCTGCACTGGGGGTGGCTGTACTACTGGGGGTGTCTGTACTGGGAGGTCTGCACTGCAAGGTCTGCACTGGGGGTGTCTGTACTACTGGGGGTGTCTGTACTACTGGGGGTGTCTGTACTACTGGGGGTGTCTGCACTGGGGGTGGCTGTACTACTGGGGGTGTCTGCGCTGGGGGTGTCTGCACTGGGAGGTCTGTACTGGGGGTGTCTGTACTGGGAGGTCTGTACTGGGGGTGGCTGTACTACTGGGGGTGTCTGTACTGGGAGGTCTGCACTGGGGGTGTCTGTACTGAGAGGTCTGCACTGGGGGTGGCTGTACTACTGGGGGTGTCTGTACTGGGAGGTCTGCACTGGGGGTGTCTGTACTGTACTGACGTCAGTACTACAGTTTGAATTTATTTGTGTGAACTGTGAAGTTAAGTCATGGATTGTGGAAACTAACTAGTGTCGGGTGATTGTATATAGTGTATACCACATTTACCACTGACTAATGCAGAGTTGCAATGCAAGGAGATCAGCTAAAGTAGTTGGATCTGTGCGTGCGTTATAATTAATTAATCAAAATTAGTCGTTTAATCGATTTAAAAGAAAAAACGATTAATCGAACATATAAATTTTAATCAGTAACAGCCCTAATTTATATTAGTAAAAATATGCTGGGTGTGACATGGATTTTCTTCTTATTTAACATGTATACATAGACATTTCATGAAACATAAGGTCATGAATATTTATACGTGAAGTCATGGAAAAGTCATGGAAAAGTCATGGAATTTCATTGGTAAAAATGTGTATGAACCCTGATTAGAGGAGGATGTGGCGATTGACAGTTAGGCCCTTCAAAAATTTGGTTGGGTACTGAAACTCCTGAAGTCGGTGTTGGTGCCGACTCGGCGCCTGGAATACCGGGGCTTGATCCGGGTATCTTCAGAGGCAAGGGTTTTTTTTTCTATCTCATTGAAAAAATTGCAGGCTCTTCAGACGGCGGTGAAGCTGTGGTATCCCGCTGGTGGTCGTCGCTGCGCTTTTGCATGCGAGTCCTGGGTCTTATGGTAGCCTCCTTCGAGACAGTACCGTATGCACAAATTCCATACTCGAGTCTTGCTAAGGGAGATCCTGTCCAAATGGGGCAAGTCTCCGTTTTGTCCCTGGATTGTCAAACCTGAATGAGCCACCTAGTCTGACCCCCCCCCCCCCCCCCCCCCCGGTCTGGTGGCTGAAGTCTCTGGCCCTTCAGTCCGGAAAGTCGTTCCTTCCTTTTCACTGGACGGTACTCGGACAACGCCACAACGGTGGCATATGTCTACCATCAAGGAGGAACAAGCAGCTCGGCTGCAGCATTGGAGGTCGCTCACATCTTGCGGTGGGCAGAACGGAGCGTGCTGGCTCTATCGGCCGTGTTCATTCTGGGTGTAGAAAACTGGCAAGCTGACTACCTAAGTCGCCAGATGCTGGACCAAGTTGAATGATCGCTATACCCGGATGTATTTCGACTCTTTTTGCCTGAGATGGGCACTCCAGCCGTGGATCTCCTGGCTTCTCGATTCAATCGGAAAGTATTGAAGTTTGTGGCCAGGGTCAAGGATCCCTGGGCGGACGCGTGGGTGGCCCCGTAGGGTCAAGCCTCGTATACACGACCGAGTTTCTCATCAAAAAACGACAAGAAAACTGCAGAGAGCTTTCTTGCCGAGAAAACCGTTCGTGTGTATGGTTTTTCGTTGAGAAAACTGCCGGGAATCTCGACTAGAAAAAAAGAGAACCTGCTCTTTATTTTCTCACCAGGATTCTCGATTTTCTCGTCGGCCTGTTTTGCGACAAGAAAACCGTTCGTGTGTATGCTTTTCCGAGTCTTCAAAAATCGCGCATGCTCAGAATCAAGTATAAGACGGGAGCGCTCCTTCTGGTAAAACTGGCGTTCGTAATGGAGATAGCACATTCGTCACGCTAAAACTAACTGAAAGCACGAAGACTGAAAAGCGCGAATCGTCTCTCCCCAAACTTTTACTTCACACGCGGTAACACAAGATCAGCAAAAGCAGCCCAAGGGGTGGCGCCATTGAAATCGATCTTCCCCTTTTTATACTGCCGTTGTACGTGACCGCGCCGAACAACGACGAGATTTGGAATTGACAGTGTGTATGCAAGGAAAGCTTGACAAGAATCTCGTCGAGAAAAACGACGGGTTTTTTACGACGAGAAACTCGGTCGTGTGTACGAGGCTTGAGTATTGGCTAAGTTATACCTTTCCCCCACTGAATCTTCTGCTTCGTCTGCTCCGCAGAGTGGGGACTGAAGGTATTCCGGTGACTATTTGCACCAGATTGGCCTCGGCGTCCCAGGTACGCCGACCTAGTGCGCCTGGTGGCGGATGCCCCTTAGGTCCTATACTTCATCCGGCTTTGCAGTTGCTGGCTTAAACGGCTTGGCTGTTGAAAGTCAGGTTCTGAGGGACCGAGGCCTGTCGGACTCTGTAATTTCCTCCATGCTGAGGGCACGGAAGTTATCTTCTCGGAAGATCTATCATCACACGTGGAGGGCCTACATCTCTGTGTGAGGAGATGGGTTGGTGCCCACGGGCATAGTCGGTTTCCAGGATACCTGGTGTTTTTATAGCGTGGTGTGGATCAAAACTTGCCTTAAGCACCATTTTATGGGACAGTTTTTCAGCCTTGGCTGGTTTTTCTTTAAACTACCCTTGGCGGCTCATTCACTGGTGAGTACGTTTGTGCAAGGGGTCCGACATGTGGCTCCTCCTTTTCGGACACCACTACCTCCGTGAGATTTGAATTTGGTACCCTCGGTACTTCGGAGACCTCCCTTTTGAGAACATCAGGGAGATTCCTCTTTTGACACTTTCTCAGAAAGTTGCCTTTCTGGTGACTTGACCTCTGTCAGGAGGGTTTCTAAATGGCGGCATTGTCTTGCAAATTCCCCTACTTGATCCTCCATCCAGATAAAGCAGTGCTACACCCGCAGCCTTCGTTTTTTCCAAAAGTGGTTTCGGCCTCTCTTTTGAATAAAGACGTACTTCCATCCTTGTGTGCTCGGCCGTCGCATCCCAAAGAGGTTGCGTTACATACTTGATCTGTGGGTGTATTTGTCTGCTACGGCTCCGTTCGGAGGTCAGACTCCCTGTTTGTCTCTGTGACTGGCCCATAAACGGGCCTGGCGGTGTCGTCGGCCACCATTTTCGATGGATCAAACGGATTGTGCTTCAGGCCCATGCCCTTAAAGAGCGGGCGCCTTCCTTTCCTGTTGCGGCGCAATCGACTGGGTGCCTCCTGGGCCTTCCGACATCGAGCGTCTGTTTGTTTTTACAGGTGTGAAAGGCGGCGACCTGGTGGTCCGTTCACACTTTCACTAAGTTTTGCAAGGTTGATGTGCATGCATCTGTGGATACTTGCTTCAGCTGCAAGGTTTTGCAGGCGGCTGTTTTAAAGTGGCAACTCCTCTTTTGAGGAACTCTGATTGTTTGGGGTGAAGTTGTTCACTGCTGTTCTGACACTGCTTGGGGACGTCCCACAAGTCAAGATTATAAGGAAGTTGTGTCTGTCCATGGACGAAAGAGAAAATAGGATTTTTGTACTCACCGTAAAATCCTTTTCTCTGAAGTCCATGGACGGACACAGCACCCACCTCTCATTTTTAAGTTTGTACTGCTTTTGACGAACTGAGCTGATCACTGCAGTGAGAGGGTTTATGATCAGAAGGACTGCCCCCTGGGCGGGGCTGTTGAGTTTTGCTAAAGATTACATGTTTAACCATTTTACATGTCTGCCTATTCCTCTCCTAATAGACGGAACATAACCCACAAGTCAAGATTATAAGGAAGCTGTGTCCATCCATGGACCTCAGAGAAAAGGATTTTACGGTACAAAAATACTATTTTTTTCCTTTATTTTTTTTTTTTTTATTGTTTCCTCCCCCCAGTGGGGTAGAAACTCCATACAGACCACATGTATAAAGCCTTATAAACTTCAGTCACCTTTAGCTCATTCTACCTTTTTTTTTTTTTCTAGGCTTTTTCTTGGACTGCCTCTTTTCTGGAATGGAGATCGGCAAGGAGTTCTCTCCGGACATCTTTTTTTTGGATCTTGTGGTTGTTCCACCAGCTCGGTAAATTTTATTACATCTAACCCTTTCTCACATACAGTACATGTTCAACTCCCCTTTCTGTTCATGCTGTTTTTCTGTTCTGTGATAAATTGGCAATTAGTCATACAATTAGTGTACCCAAATACATTTTTATATCCAATATACATCCATGATATCCAATAGTTTTATTGGCCGCTGAAAATTATCAGCTAAAAATAGGGTTATCGGCGTTCTGCAAACAAGGCCTAAGGGGAGGGCTGAGATGTTTGTAAACACAGACAATGTTTACCCTTGTGATTGCTGTGATTGGTTCACGATCACTAGACACAAGTCTCTCAAGTGGGCTGTATGCAATTTGCCTGTGATCTGCATTGTCTGACCCTCACAAACGCAGGCTTTGAGAGTGCACATGGTGCTCACATCCCCTCTATAAACAGGAATGTTTAGGCGCATTGATTATTAGTGCAGACTCATCGAGGATGCCCACCCAGGACCACCAGGGATGCCGATCAGTTCCCAATAGGGATGCCCATCAGTGATGTCTGCCAGTGCCTCCTGATCAGTGCCCGTCAGTGCTGCATAAAAGTGCCACCTCATCAGTGCAGCCTCATCAGTTAAGGAGAAAACATACTTATTTACAAAGTTTTTTTCAACTGAAACAAAAAAAAACCTTCCATCCCCCTCTTCTTCTTTTTTTTTTATTTTTTTTTTATTCGGTGTTCTATTTTTGATTTGGAGCACAAAAAATAAAAACCACATAAGTGATTAAATACCACCAAAAGAATGCTCTATTTGTGGGAAAAAAATTATAAAAATGTAGTTTGGGTACAGTGTTGCATGACCTTTGTCATTTAAAGTGTGATGGCGCTGAAAGGTAAAAATTGGCTTGGGCAGGAAGGGGGTGGGGGAGTGCCCGGTATTGAAGTGGTTAAACCGCTTCCAGTTTACCAGGCTTCCTTTAGGTCTTTTGCTGCTAATCCTTCCTTTCCTAACTGGTATAATGGACTCCTGTATTTCTACAGCTATCGGCCGGTAAACCGCCTAGGAGATCAGATGTACACTAATGCCCAGACAGTTAACCTGCAGGCGGTCCTGAAGGATGTGTCGCTGATACAGAAGCTTCTGGCCGTCATGGCAGAAGAGAAGACAAAGCCACTGCAAGAAACGGAGATCTGCCTGGTAAGAACTTAGGAGGGTTTCTTATTTTCATCATTTCTGATCTACACATTAGTCCTAGGTTAGTGACACAAATTATTGAAACAAGACAACTATAATTTTATGGAATTATGTTTCACCCATGACGGGTTTACTTAAAGTAGAATGTCACCCAAAATCGAACAAACTCTGAACCTACTGGCAGCCACATTCTAAAACTAGTTTATCTAGCCCTGTAAAGAAGAAATTGCTACACCTACCTTTTCTGAAGCCGCTCCGGTCTCCAGTGGTGGATGCTGTGTGCAGGAGAGAACCGACAACTGCTGGGAAGTGACGTCACTCAAAGTTACTATGGGGCTTCCGTTGTCAGTTGCACACGCCTACAAACTGAAGTCGCTGTGGGAGATCAGCGTCAGACTGGACCGGAGTGGCTGCAGAACAGGTAAGTAGAGCAATTTTTTTCTTTCTTTACAGGGCTAGATAGGTTTTGTTTAGTTGGCTAAATCAATCTACCAATCTTGCATACCCTCTGTATAAAAATCTGCATACTTGCCTTTTTTAAACTCGGTCCAGTCACATGATTCAGCAGTAGTAATAAATAATAGCTGCGCTGCAATGTGATTGGAGTAAATTAACCAAATTAAACAATGCTATAAAACAAATAATGTAACATGTGCAAATAAATCCAAATAAAATGAATCAATATAATAAAAGTGAAATGAATAGCAACAACCAGGCAATGTATCAACCAGCCTGCCCACTGGAATGAAATATCTCCCCAATTGGGTAATCACCAAAAAGTCGGTCTCCAATGGTGAGATAAAAAGTATAAACTCTTAGTCCACAGTTAGCAAAACAAGTAGAAAGCAGAATGACTGTAATGATATGTTCCACATGGGTTAACGGCAATGACAGAGTCCCCTTCGCATATAGATTCTGTGACTTCAAACAGACATGCACCCAAGGAAAAGTGTTCAATTTGGGATAGAAAAGATTCCTCCACCAGTAGAATCCCTGCCGCTTACCAGAGCCACTGATCTCATATCAGGAGATCACATTCGCGTGTGGCTTATACCCCAGCCCGGGTCTCTAGGCTCCTCAACTTGTGTCCCCGCTCCCTGGTTATATGCTCAGTGTAGTTCTCGTATCAGGAGTTCCACATATTATAGCAAAGAAAAGAAAGGCTCCCATAGCGTAATCCAGCTAATATAAACGTTTTTAATACGAATAAAAACAGGTGTACACTTACAATATGTATGCCCGTTCCTTCCGGAACCTTGCGTTGTCGCGGTGACGTCAGACGCCGCTCCTTCCTATGCCATTTTGTCACAGATGACGTCGTCCAGGGGCACGAGCGGCATGCTGACTCACCGCTATTAATACTACACAGTGTGGGTAACGCCCATCTCAGAACTCCGGGAACTCCCAACACTACGCCGCCATTTTGCAATGGGGCAATTTGCCAATACTAAATAAAAAAATATAGCTGCAAACCATGGGAGATGAATGCCACTGCTGCAGTTAACTAAAATATGTAAAATTGAGGAAAGAGAACATAGTCTGTAAGCTCTGCATTACAGATACAATGGAAGTTGAAGTGAACAACAACACATTAACTACCGGTAATAAAAATGTGCTATAATCTGAAGTGGCTATGGGTGTCAATGTCAACCCATATCAGAAACACCTCCTCGGCTGATAACGTTCCATGGAGACCAACAGCTAACCAATCTGAAAGGGCACTATAATGGATTAATAATAAAAAAAACAATATTGTGAATTGGGTATAGAGTAGGAAAATAAAAAGTTCTTAGGCGAACATAATATATAATAAAGTGAATAATATTAGAAAGTGTAAATGTAGAATGGGTCATCAATTGATGCAAGGAGTATTGAGAACCCGATGCATCCTAATAGATATCCATGACAATACGATCCACTATGGTTAACTAATTGGAGTCAGTTCCAAATGTCATATGGATGTGTTGTGGCTGAGGCTACCACAAGTTGGGACCAGAAAACCACCGGAATTAATGCCCCACAATGATGCTAGGTATGAAAGATGGCTAATATATCTATGTATAAGGAACATGCCAGTTAGGTGACATACAAACTGCAGACACTTTAAAAGGCATAAACAAACTCATAAGCATGACAACATCATACGTCATGTAGAAGTCTCCCGTAAAGGTTAACTTAAATAGACAGGACATCACTAGGACCACCTTCAATGATAGAGGGATCCTACATGTTCTTTGATGAGTTGATTAAATGGGTAAAGATCTATAAGACTAGCCAAATTCGCCAACAAATGGATGAAATAAGGGACTACCCAAAATTCTAAGCTGGTTTTACATCAAAACCAAAACATATAAGATACCAAGAATTTTTTTTTGATTGGATGATTCAACTGTTATCAATAAAGGCATTGACATCGGTTTTCAATGTTTAAGCATGGGGAGTATAACATCGTACCCGATAGATCCAAGCCATTTCTAGTCTTGCTAGTTCCCTAATCAGTAAATTACTACTCCAATGTGAATCGAATTTATCGATTCCCAGGAAGAGTGTGTTCTCTGGGTTGCGGTTGTGATGCATGTCATAATGTTTGGAAACCTGTCTTAATGTTAGTGATATGTTCACCTAACCTGACCTGTATAGACCGTTTAGTCCTACCAATGTACTGGAGCCCACATGGACATTGCAACAAGTAGACTATGCCCGTTTGAACTACAAGTAATGAAGGGCTCAATTGTATGATCTCTAGAGGTACTGGTAGAAACAAAAGACTTGGTTTTCTTTACTTTGATCTTATTCAATGTGCATACCTGACATCTGCGACACTGATGGTAACCTGATAATTGTTTTTGAAAAAAGGACACCTTCTTAGTTGGAGGATCAACAACATTAGGGGCCACCCTGGCTCTGAGGGAAGGAACTCCCCTAAATACTATTTGAGGCTTCTCTGGCAGAAAGCTCTTAATAATTCCATCATTGCCTAGCAAATGCCAATGTTTGTGTATAATTTTCTTACTAGCATAATGTTGCGTTGAGAATGTTGTAACAAACGGTACCATAGGTCTTTCTTTGGTTTTTTAAAGGGCCAGCATCCAATAAGAGAGATCTATCAATGTTTGCGACCTCCTCAATGGTGGTTTCCAGAAACATCAAATCATAGCCCTTCTCCTGCAATCTTGTCTTAAGTATCTCAGCTTGAAGTTTATAGTCCTCCATTGATGTACAATTTCGTCTCATCCTGACGAACTGACTCTTGGGGACCGACTTTAACCAAGAGTCATTATGACAACTTCCCAAAGGGATGAAAGAGTGGCGGTCCATCTGTTTGAAGTAAGACTTGGTTTTGAAGGAACCATTAACTTTCATTATTGTGAAATCCAGGAAGTTGATTGTTTCCTAACTAGCTTCATGGACAAACCGAATGCCTCGCTCTGTGTTTTTGAGGGAGGAAAACCACTCATCTAGTTGTTGTTTGGTGCCATCCCATAGGAGGAGGACGTCATCAATGTACCTGGCCCACAGAATTAAGTGTGGGTCCCGGTCCATATAGATGCCGTCCTCCTCCCACTTGGCCATGAATAGGTTGGCCAAACTAGGGGCATACTTGGCCCCCATGGCAACACCACGTTTTTTGCGATTTAATATTGATGGTCAAACCAGAAATAATTATGCCCCGCTGCATACTCGAGAAGGTCCATGATAAAGTTCTTTTGTAGTTCAGGTACACTCGAAAGAAGGTCTAAATAGTACTTCACCGCTGAGATCCCCAAATGATGAGGGATAATGGTATATAATGATGTGACGTCTGCTGTCACCATCCACGTCTGCTCATTAGGTTTAATCTGGGATACTAAATTAATTGCATGTCTTGGGTCCTTTAGGTAAGACGGTACCATTTGCACCAACGGTTGCAGGAAATTATCTATATACTTGCCCACCTGGGACGTGACAGAATCGATGCCACTTACTATCGGTCGTCCCGGGGGGCAAGTAAGGCTCTTGTGGATTTTAGGTAGACAGTATAACACTGGAACCCTTGGGGCCCTGGGTATAAGGAACAATATTCCTTTTTATTAAAGTGAAAGTAAACCCTCCTATCATTTTCAGGCAAGGAAGCTGCCATCTTGGCCTCTGTTTAATCGTCAACTGCCATGATGCTGCACATGTGATCAGTTATGACACCAGCCATTGGATGGTTTGGTTGAGACAACAACCAATGTGACAGTTGCCGGGAATGTAACTGCTTTTTGAAACTGTTAAATCAATGGGTTTACTTCCGCTTTAAGAATACCCTTTTAAGAGCCTTTCTGTAACAGTTCCTGCAGGGTATTTCTATATTGGACAACTGGATTCCCGGGTAAAGGGATGTATGTGTCTCGATCGTCAATGATTCTATGCATTTCCCTCAGATAATCGATCCGATCCAGGACTACTATTCCCCCTCCTTTATCTGCTGGGCGGATTACCAGCTCCTTGTTGTTGCAAAGAGAGTCCAATCCTTTTTCAAGGTTTTTATCCATCTTGTTATTGGTGATTTTAACGGTTTCTAAATCGTGTAGGACAACATCCCTAAATACCCTCAATGAAGGGGCCAGATCGCCCGGGGGATTAAAAGTTGAAGCATTAGCCAATCCAGAGTGGTGGAATGTTCGTTGGACTAATCCACTTTCTCTGCTTGGAATGCTAGCAAAATGTCGCTTGATGTTAACTTTACAGACGTATTTGTGAATGTCCATGTATGTTTGAAACTTATCTTTGAGTAAAACTATTTCAGATTTGGTTAGGGTTTGGGAACTAAGATTGAAAATGCCGTCTCCACTCAATTTTTTTTCTTTTTGAAGTTGTGCTCGCCTCCCCCCTCTGGTTCCTCTTTGTTTTCTACTTTACCCCTTGATTGGGTCTGGGAAAACCCCCAATGTTGATCCAGATTCTGCTCATATTGGCCTGGGGGAAAATCCCTCGATGGACCTGACCTATGTGCTTCATGGACCCTGTTGGCATGTTCATAATCATTGTGTCCAGAATTACCCGGACCCTCTTTGTCTCGCAAAGGGAAAAACCGATTGCGAGTCCCCATCTCGTATTCAAAATCGTAGTTCTCCCTTTCTCTATCAAAATAAGGGCAATTCTCATAGTAAGATCTCTGATTCGGGTACATATCCCGACTTGCATTGTCCTGATATGATCTCTCTGAGCCCCTCGTATACCTCAGAGATTCTCTATGTGATTGATATTGGCCCTGATTTCTTTCTCGTACATCACGGGACACAGAGCGACATAGTCATTACTAATGGGTTATATAGATACCGTCAGGTGCTGGCACTGGCAACTTCCAAAACCGGAAGTACCCTCCCCTATATAAGCCCCTCCCATCCGGGAGCACCTCAGTTTTTCTCAAATCGCCTTTCAGGACAACCTTGGAGAGAGCGTAGCTCCGCCTCTTCAACAGGAAACACTTTCAGCCTTTAAATCCCTCCTCTTCCACCATGGCCTCAGTTATTGTGTTTCCTCCGCCATGGTGGAAGCAACAGGTGGGAACCAGGGTGCTACGCTCTTTCCAAGGGGGAAGCAGTAAGGCTTACCTTTCTTTTTTTCTGCCTGGTGTGCAGCTTTTATTTGGTACTTGTACCAGTGACCATCCCAGCACCCCCTCCACCGCAAGCGGGGGGTGTTCCGGAGTCCCCAGTCTCGCCTGCTCAGGGGAGTAAAGGACCCACAGGAGACGCAGCATCTTGTGCCCGGAATCCGCGGTAAGGCTCCAGGAGCCGAGCGGTTGCCGCTGCAGGTCAGCGGCGCGAATCGCATGACGGTTCCGGGTCCTGGCTGGCGGGTGACGTCAGTTCCGGCGATGCGGTTTCCTGTGGGGGCGTGGCGCTAGTGGTTCCCAGCGCTTGGAACGCAGAGACTAGGGGGCGGGTCTATCGACCGGCGCTTCCGTTTCCGGCCTACGTGGATGACGCGGGAACCGGGAAAATTTAAAACACACACTGTGTGTATAACCCAGCTGCGCTCTCGACAAGATGGAAGAGAGACAGACAGCGATGGCGGAAGCAGGCGCCCTAAGCTCCGGTCAGGCTCAGGTAAGAGGGGTACAATGGTGCCTTTTATTCTTATCCAAATGAGTCTTTTTTGCTGTGTTGTTTTGTTTGTTTCCTCCCTTAAGGGAGCCTGCTGCTGTACGGTCGGTGGTTACTTCTCTCTGACCTGCTACAGCTTGGACATTGGTGGTTGTTTTCACTGGGACACTTCTTTTCTATCTTTGGGGGTGGCCTAAATGACACTAATTGGTTAGGTGTGGCTAGGACATTAGGTCAATTTCTATTGTTTATCTCGTTTCAGGAGAAAGCTGTAGCAAAAACCAAACATGTAAACCCACTAAGCCAGAGGAAGTGTCCCTCCTGCAAAAATCCTTTAAGGGATTCATGGCAAAAAGCTATGTGCAGGTCTTGCATTAAGGACTTAGTGGAAGAGGAAACATCCCAGCAATTCAAGGATTTATTTTCCTCAGTAAGAGAGCTTACAAGTTCTCTTGGTTCGGTTAAATCTCTGCTAAGTCCAGCAGTCTTAACTGAACCCCAGCAACCACCGTCCAGCCCAAGAGCCTCCACCTCTAGACCAGCAGAGAGTGTGGACTCTGGGGACGAAGGGGCAAGTACTCTCCCCTCTCTCAAGGACTCAGATGAGGAGGAAGAGGAAGATGACGGCAAAACCTCCAGATATAAATTATCTTTGGAAGATGTGGATGATCTCTTAAAAGCAATCTACACTACCCTGGATATTCAGGAGGAAAAGGTACATCTTTCAGTACATGATAAAATGTACCAGGGTCTGGATGATTCCAAGCAAAGAGTGTTCCCAGTTCATAGGGTCATATCGGACACTATCAAAAAGGAATGGAAGGACCCTGAAAAAGGTCCCTTCCTATCAAAGACCCTCAAAAGTAGAGGCAGGTACTCCAAGGAAAGACCTGTTGGAATCCTTCCCTCTAATTTTGAAAGCGGTAAAATACATGGCAGATGCATCCGCTGAATCAATCAAAATGGCTGCTAGATCAGCAGCATTAGTGAATTCAGTTAGGCGTCCAGTCTGGCTAAAGACATGGTCGGGTGACACAGCCTCAAAAATTAAACTCTGTGGCCTACCCTTCTCGGGGGATTTGCTGTTTGGTCCAGAGCTAGAAACTGTGCTGGATAGAACAGCTGACAAGAAGAAGGCTTTCCCTTCTAAAACGAAGCAACCGTTTAAAAAGAATTTTCGTTCTGTTCAGCAATCCTTCAAAAAAGATGACAACAAAAAGCCTTGGTTTTCCCAAAAAGGTAGAGGAAGGGGTGGAGTGCTCTTTAGATTCCCTACAGACCAAGCTTCTAAAAACAAATGACAGCATTACTCCAGTGGGGGGAAGACTGTCAGCTTTTTTCCCTCAATGGAACCAAGTATCCAAAAGTCCCTTTGTGAGGAACATCATTTCACAGGGATACAGTCTAGAATTCTCGGAATGCCCCCCAAGCAGGTTTTATGTCACAGCCCTACCACGGGATCAGGAAAAAGCTTCCGCTATGATGACCCTCTTACAGGATCTGATACAACAGGAAGTGATTGTTCCAGTCCCAAAACATCAGGAGGGCCAGGGGTTTTATTCCCATATATTCTTGGTAAAAAAACCTTCAGGCAAGTACCGACTGATTCTGAATCTGAAGATCTTAAACAAATCAGTAAGGTACAAGCACTTTCGTATGGACACAATCCACTCCATTACAAAGCTGTTGACTCCAGGTTGCTTCATGGCGTCCCTGGACTTGAGGGACGCCTATCTACATGTGCCGATAGCTCTGGCTTCCCAAAGATTTCTCCGCCTAGCCATCGATCTGGGGACGTCAATATGGCATCTCCAATTCACAGCCCTACCATTCGGGCTTTCATCCTCGCCCAGGATTTTCACAAAAGTCATGGCAGAAGCCCTAGAGCCTCTGAAACTGAGGGGGATCTCGGTCATTCCATATTTGGACGACCTACTGTTTTTTGCAGATTCCAGGGATCAGCTTGTGACAAACCTGCAAGTGTCACGGACTCATCTCAAGAATTTAGGTTGGCTCCTAAATCTGGACAAATCAAACTTAGATCCAACTCAGGAGATGAGGTTTCTGGGCTACACCATAAACTCAGTTCTTCAAAAGGTCTTTCTCCCCCAAGAAAAGATAGAGAAGATTTACTCTGCAGTGGGTCAGATTCAGACAAATCTCCCAACATCTGTCCGATTGGCTATGGCAGTATTAGGCCTCCTCACGGCCTCAATCCCAGCCGTACAATGGGCAAGGCTACACTCCAGACCCCTCCAGAGGAACATTCTACAAGTTTGGTCACACCAGGAGTCACTGGAAAAGTGCTTCAAACTAAAATCAAACGTAAAAAGAGCACTCTGGTGGTGGAGAAACCCAAACAACCTGACAAAGGGTCTCTCGTGGGTGTTTTCCACTGGACAAACGTCTGACAACAGACGCAAGTGCTTGGGGTTGGGGAGCTCACCTGGAAGGGCAAACCGCTCAAGGAACTTGGTCCAAGTGGGAAGCAAAGAAGTCATCAAATTGGCGGGAGTTAAAAGCCATATTTCTGGGCCTCCTTACCTTTCAGCAGACAGTCAAAGGACGTCATGTTCAAATTCTGTCAGACAACACAACAGCGATAGCTTATGTACAAAAGCAAGGGGAAACCAGGAGCCCAGGTCTCATGGAGTTAGCCAGTCAGTTGTTGTCCTGGGCAGAGCTAAACGTGACCTCCTTATCAGCGGTTCATTTAAAGGGATCCCAGAATCTGTTGGCAGATCTGCTAAGCAGAAGGAGTGTGGTGGAAGCAGAATGGAGTCTGAGCCAGGAGATTTTCTCCATGATCTCCAAAGAGTGGGGGAAACCCCAGGTAGATCTATTTGCCAACCAGCAAAACACGAAAGTCCGAGAATTCTTTTCTCTCCACAGA
Source organism: Rana muscosa (assembly GCA_029206835.1). Classification (NCBI taxonomy): domain Eukaryota; kingdom Metazoa; phylum Chordata; class Amphibia; order Anura; family Ranidae; genus Rana; species Rana muscosa. The sequence goes on along the minus strand of CM055116.1, from coordinate 142,756,291 downwards.
GGGGATCAGGCAGTTGGAATAGATGCTCTAGCACACCCATGGCATTACCAGCTGTGTTACGCCTTTCCCCCATTTCCCCTAATCCCATTGGTATTAAGAAAGTTCAGGGAAGAGAACACCAGTCTTATCCTGATTGCTCCATATTGGCCAAAAAGACCTTGGTTTGCGACACTTCTAAACCTAGCCGCAAATCCTCCTTGGAGGCTACCACTCAGGAAGGACTTACTATCACAGGGTTCTGTGAACCATCCGGAAGCAGACAGACTACATCTGACTGCTTGGCTTCTGAAGAAGACCTCCTAAAAGCCAAAGGACTTTCAGATAAGGTAGTAAGGACCCTACTGTCCAGTAGAAAGGAGGTAACTAGGGCCATCTACCTTAAAGTATGGAAAAAATTCAATTCTTGGTGTTCTTCCAAAAACTTTATAGTCAAGAGTGTCGTTTCAGTTTTAGAGTTTCTCCATGAAGGAATGGAGAAAGGATTGGCAGCCAGCACCTTGAAAACCCAAGTTGCGGCTCTTTCAGTTTACTTTGAAAAAGCTTTGTCCAAAGAAACTTTAATTTCCAGATTTTTTAGGGCCTTGGCTCGGAACAGACCCATAGTCCTTAAAGTTTTTCCCAGTGGGGATCTATCTGTTGTTTTACAGGGTCTCACGGGAGCTCCGTTTGAACCCCTTCAAGAGACTTCCTTAAGAAGTTTAGTTTTCAAAACAATTTTTTTAGTTGCCATTACATCGGCAAGGAGAGTCAGTGAACTCCAGGCTCTGGCGGTTACAGAACCTTTTTTGAGGGTCTTTCCAGACCGAGTGATCCTTCAGACGGATCCAGCCTTCCTACCAAGAGTATCTTCAACCTTCCATAGGTCACAAGAGATAACCCTGCCTACCTTTTCCTCAGTCCCTAACAATGCAGGAGAGGAAGCTTTCCATACGCTGGATGTGAGAAGATGTCTGCTCCAGTTTCTAGCAGTTACCAAAGAGTTTAGAAAAACAAATGCCCTCTTTGTAGTATTTTCAGGTCCCCGCAAAGGGGAGAAAGCTTCCAAAAGTACATTAGGCAGATGGCTTAGACAAGCAATTACAGAAGCTTACCAAGCTAAAGGAGAAATACCTCCCTCAGGTATTGCTGCTCATTCAACAAGGTCAACAGCAGTTTCCTGGGCCGAGAGGGCCGGTGCTACGCCTGATCAGATTTGCAAGGCTGCCACTTGGTCCAACTACTCAACTTTTCTCCGGCACTATAGGTTGGATTTGCTGTCTGCCGCAGATCAAGCCTTCGGCAGGAAGGTACTGCAGGCAGTAGTCCCACCCTAGGGTAAGTTACTCGGTTATCCTCTCCAAGGTTGTCCTGAAAGGCGATTTGAGAAAAACTTAGTTAGACTTACCGGTGACGGTATTTCTAAGAGCCTTTCAGGACAACCGCTATTTCCCTCCCTAATATATCTTAGAAGTATTGATTAAGTGTCTATCATGGTCGTTGTGGTTGTTCTGTGCTTTTTTCTTCCAGTTTGTCGGAAACCACAATAACTGAGGCCATGGTGGAAGAGGAGGGATTTAAAGGCTGAAAGTGTTTCCTGTTGAAGAGGCGGAGCTACGCTCTCTCCAAGGTTGTCCTGAAAGGCTCTTAGACTTACCGGTGACGGTATTTCTAACTAAGTTTTTTTTTGCCAGTGTCTAAGGTGTTGGCCAAGAAGAAACATGTGTTTTTCACTGAGCTTGCGTACAGGTTCTTTTGGGCCTCAGTAAGCTATTCCGGATCCGACCAAAAAAGCTTCATAGCTAAACGGTCGGTACCCGGGCCTTGCAAGAGAAGAGCAAGGTTTTGCCTGTAATGCTTCTCTTAGGAGAGCTGGACCCTGGGATCCAGAGCTCTGGTCATACCCACGACCAAGATGTTTTCTGTGCAGGGTGCTATACAGGTCCAGGGGAGTGGAATCCTTGGGAACCCGGTCCCTGAAGGTTTGATTACAATGCCTGCCGTGATAGGTGAAGTTTGGGCTTCTGTGGACCAAACAAAGTCCTGCGGCGAGGAAAAGGTAAGTGGGGGCCCTCAGGAACTTGGTTCTATTGAGGGACCCCCAAGCCTATTTTGTCTTTCTGCCTGTTACCTAAGGTATTCCCGCTAATATTCTGTGTATGCCTGTTACTACTGAGAAAAAGTAAAAATTTTAATAGTAGGCAAGAAAAAAAAAAAAAATGTAAGACCGCGGTACCTGTGTTAGACACTAGAGGCCGCTATGGTTCTTTTTCTTGTAATGTGGATTTTTTTTCTTCCAGAATCAAATCCAGGCAGTTGGTATGTTCTCTGCTGGGAAGCTGTCTCCTCTGCCCTGTTGCTGCGCTCATCCATCCCCGGGCCCTGCGGCAAAGGGGGCCCTGGCTCCCATCTAGCTCCTTATTGTTTTTAAAAAAAGGGCGCCGAAGGCGCACGTGCCCGCGCGCGTGCGCGTGCACGCGCCTCTATTCATAGAGGCGATCTGAAAAAAGGGGCGGAGCGGGTGGATGACGCTCAGGTGTGCGCCGCGGCGCTACTGCGCATGTGCGGGCGTTCAGCGTGTTTTAAAACACATTATAGCTGGCTATTGAATGCACAGACAGAGCTAGCAACAGATAAAGGCACACAGAGGCGGTTGATGCAGGCATCCCCTAGAAAGGCACTTTAGTAGACACCAACTGTGATATAGCAGCAATTGTGCTAGACTATTCTCAGTAAAAGTGGTGTATTACGGCTGGAATACCTCAGCTTTAGGCTTAAGAATATGCCGTCCAGAAGCTCCGGAACTGAATCTTCCAGGAAGTGAAGGGGGTCTCATCGGGCTCTGAGGTGGGCATGCTTCTGCTGCACCAGTCTCCCCTGAAGTTCAGAGGTAAGTGACCATAGAGACCCCGCAGGGGTACTTGGTACTGTGGCTGTCCTCAGTCACCTGCTCCTGTGTATGTAACAGAGGAGGTTTTTTCCTCAGCTCTGGGAGGATTAGAGAGAGATTGTCAACATTGATCGCTGCCTCCCTGTCAGGGAAAGCACGCCGATCTCCGTCTCCTCCTTCAGAGTGCCTGTTAGCAGAGCAACAGTCCCATACAGGGATCGACCTGCCTGAAGGGGATCAGGATGAGGTTGATTCTGTTATAGAGGAATCAACAGTGGAGGAACCTTTCTCAGCAGTTCAAGCTGAAAGATTATGGGTTCAGTCTCTGACTAACATGGTCCGATCGGCATTAAAAATGCACCTTGCGGAACCATCAACCACTACTGTATCCTCGTTGGGGTCGCTAGAAGCCCCCAGACTGTCTGTTCTTTTCCACTTCACCCTTTTACGGAAAGGGCTTATTTACCAGGATTGGGAACGTCCTGAGAAAATATTATTCCCCCAAGAGATTTCCGGTGGTCTATCCCATGGAGGATAAGTTCATCAAAAAAAAAAAATGGAAGGTCCCTACAGTGGACGCAGCCATCTCTTGTATGTATAAATCACTGACATGTCCAGTGGATAATGTCCAAATGTTCAAAAACCCAATAGATAAAAGATTGGAGTCCTTATGAAAGTCTGCTTCTTTCTACAGCAAGCTTGGTGACACAACCAGCAGTAGCAGCTATTGGGGTCTGCTAAGCAGTGAAGGATCAGTTAAAACAGGTCTTGAGGGACTTGACAGATCAGCAGGCCTTGCCCTAGCTGATCTACCTAGAGCCTTAGGCTTTGCGGTTGACGCCATAAAGGATTCAGTCCATCAGGCCTCCCGCCTTACGCTGTCTTACATATGCGTAGGCTTCTATGGCTCAAAAACTGGTCTGCTGAAGCTCCCTGTAAGGAATGGCTGGTTAGCGTCCCATTTCATGGTGAACGCTTATTCAGGGAAAACCTGGACAAATATATCCAGAAAATTTCCAGCGGTAAAAATACGCTCTTGCCGGTTAAAAACAGAGTTAGAGGTCCCTCTTTAAGAGGCCTGCTTCTCCAGTCCCTGGGGCATCGGCTGTGTAACAGTTCCGACGGCCTCCTCGGTCAATTCCCGGGGGTAAAAAACAGGGACAATAGCAGGGTAATGAGAAACCCTGGGTCAGGGGAGGTACAAAACCTCCCCCAAAGTTAAATTCATTGAAGGGTTGCCCCCACTCAGTCGGGTGGGGGGAGGACTCCAGTTGTTCACAAGAGACCTGGCGGGACGCGATCAAGACAGATAGGTGCTCTCCGCAGTATGTTGGGGATACAGATTGGAGTTAAGAGACTCTCCTCCTTCCCATTTTTGAGGTCAAACGTGCCAAGGGATCCCCGGAAGAGAGAGTCCCTCCTGTTGGCACTAGAACAACTATTGCTCCAAGGAGTAATTATGGAGGTTCCCCTGGAAGAATGAGGGTTCGGGTTTTACTCAAACCTCTCTACAGTCCCGAAGCAAACGCGGACGGGAGGCCCATATTAATTCTAAAAGGGCTATACAAATTCCTGTATATCAGGACTTTCCGATGAAGTCGATCCGATCGGTGGCCACTGCCCTACAAGGGGAGGATTGGTTAGCCGCGATCGACATCAAAGATGCTTATCTGCACATTCCCATCTTTCCAGTCTACCAAAAGTTTCTACGCTTTGCAGTAGAAGGGCGCCATTTTCAGTTCAGAGCCTTACCCTTCGGTTTGGCCACAGCACCACGAGTGTTTACAAAAATTCTGGCCCTTTATTGGCCAATCTAAGAACACAAGGTGTAATGATAATGGCATATCTAGATGACTTGTTGCTGATAGACCACTCAGTGAAAAAACTAGACGTGGTCGTTCACAAGACAATCAAGTATCTGGAATCTCACGGTTGGATTATCAACCGAGAAAAGTCAGCCCTAAAAACCAGTCAAAAGTCTGGAATACTTGGGGCTAAGGTTGGATTCAGGCCAGAGAAAAATATTCTTGCCTCGAGGAAAGGTGTTGTCTTTGAAAGATTTGATCCACTTAGTGGGTACAAAAAAGACAGCCGTCCATACGCCTGTGCATAAGGCTGCTGGGAAAAATGGTGGCATCATTCGAAGCAGTACCCCACGGTCAATTCCATTCAAGGAATTTGCAGGGGGCCATACTGTCAGCCTGGAACAAAAAAGTTCAGGCCCTAGACTTACAATGTCCTTGTCCCCTTCCGTTCGCAAGAGCCTCCGTTAGTGGTTGGTTCCCCAGAATCTGGAAAAAGGGAAATCCTTCAGTCTGATTTCTTGGAAGGTGGTCACTACAGATGCCAGCCTTATAGGCTGGGGAGCAGTACTGGAGCAATAGTCTCTCCAGGGCAGATGGTCGGATGCAGAAAAGGCCCTGCCCATCAATCTCTTAGAGATACGAGCAGCCCGGTATGCCCTAGTAGCATGGACATCCAAACTCCAAGGGTCCCCTGTCAGAATTCAATCAGACAATGCCACTGAGGTGCTCCCGGATGGGAGGGGCTTATATAGGGGAGGGTACTTCCGGTTTTGGAAGTTGCCAGTGCCAGCACCTGACGGTATCTATATAACCCATTAGTAATGACTATGTCGCTCTGTGTCCCGTGATGTACTCCAAGAAAAGGATTTTACAGGTAAGCTGTTATAAAAATCCTATTTTTGTTGATGAGCATAGCCACGATCATAATTGCTTCCTTGTTTGAAATGGGGTTGACTATTCCAACCTGAATTTCTCCCATGTTGGCCACCTTTAGTAGGTCCTGATGTCCTCTGTGGTGATTGATGGGACACCCGTCGACCTTTTTTAATTGGTTTAACATTATTCGGAGATTTTTTGGGAGTTTTAGGTGGTTCATTCCTAATGGGCAGATATTGAATATCCCCTGTTGGTCTCACTGGGGTACTATCCTCTTGGGTGATTGTATCCATTCTGAAACCCGTCAGTGTCTTTTGTTCTGCCGCTAGTTTCTTCTGCCATTCAAAAACTTTGCTGGCTTGATAGTCACTATAGTCCCGGTTGTATTTATTTCCTTTTTTTTTTTTTTTGCTTATTGTTCTCTTTCCCCTTTATCTAAAACTTTCAATAAACTAATGGTTCTATCCTTATATTCCTCACTTTCTTTATGAGGAAGCAAACTATCTTTCAAGATCTTAATTTCACTGTCCAGTTTTGCTAATTTGCTGTTTTTCCTTGAGACCACGAATTGCAAGAAGCTGACCTCGGCCTCATTGAAGTACCGGAACCACTCTTCCAACTCCAACTCTCCTTTCTGTGGGCTAACCTGCCATCTCAGGCTACAAGAAGTAAAATTCTCAAGGAAAAACAGCAAATTAGCAAAACTGGACAGTAAAATTAAGATCTTGAAAGATAGTTTGCTTCCACATAAAGAAAAAGGATAGAACCATTTAGTTTATTGAAAGTTTTAGATAAAGAGGAAAGAGAACAAAAAGCAAAAAAAAAAGAAGGAAAAAATACAACAGGGACTATAGTGACTATCAAGTCAGCAAAGTTTTTTGCATGGCAGAAGAAACTAGCGGCAGAACAACAGACACTGACGGGTTCCAGAATGGATACAATCACCCAGGAGGATAGTACCCCAGTGAGACCAACCAGGGATATTCAATATCTGCCTATTAGGAATGAACCACCTAAAACTCCCAAAAAATCTCAGAATAATGTTAAACCAATTAAAAAAGGTCAACGGGTGTCCCATCAATCACCACAGAGGACATCAGGACCTACTAAAGGTGGCCAACATGGGAGAAATCCAGGTTGGAACAGTCAACCCCATCTCAAACAAGGAAGCAATTATGATCGTGGCTATGCTCATCAACAAAATCAGGGCCAATATCAATCACATAGAGAATCTCTGAGGTATACGAGGGACTCGGATAGATCATATCATGACAATGCAAGTCGGGATATGTACCCCAATCAGAGTTCTTACTATGAGAATCGCCCTTATTTTGATAGAGAAAGGGAGGACTATGATTTTGAATACGAGATGGGGACTCGCAATCGGTTTTTCCCTTTGCGAGACAAAGAGGGTCCGGTAATTCTTGACACAATGATTATGAACATGCTAACAGGGTCCATGAAGCATATAGGTCAGGTCCATCAAGGGATTTTCCCCCAGGCCAATATGAGCAGAATCTGGATCAACATTGGGGTTTTCCCAGACCCAATCAAGGGGTAAAGTAGAAAACAAAGAGGAACCAGAGGGGGGAGGAGAGCACAACTTCAAAAAGAAAAAATTGGTGGAGACGGCATTTTCAATCTTAGTTCCCAAACCCTAACCAAATCTGAAATCGTTTTACGCAATAAGGCACTCAAATTTGCACCCCCTAAGAAACTGAAAAAGTTTCAAATATACATGGACATTCACAAATATGTCCGTAAAGTTAAGATCAAGCGACACTTTGCAAGCATTCCAAGCAGAGAAAGTGGATTAGTCCAACGAACATTCCACCACTCTGGATTGGCTAATGCTTCAACTTTTAATCCCCCGGGCATTCTGGCCCCTTCATTGAGGGTATTTAGGGATGTTGTCCTACGCGATTTAGAAACCGTTAAAATCACCAATAACAAGATGGATAAAAACCTTGAAAAAGGATTTGACTCTCTTTGCAACAACAAGGAGCTGGTAATCCGCCCAGCGGATAAAGGAGGAGGAATAGTAGTCCTGGATTGGATCGATTATCTGAGAGAGATGCATAGAATCGTTGACGATCGAGACACATACATCCCTTTACCCGGGAATCCAGTTGTCCAATATAGAAATACCCTGCAGGAACTGTTACAGAAAGGCTCTGGAAAAGGGCATTCTTAATGAAAAGGAATTATTGTTCCTTATACCCAGGGCCCCAAGGGTTCCAGTGTTTTATACTGTCTACCTAAAATCCACAAGAGCCTTACTTGCCCCCCCCCCCGGGACGACCGATAGTAAGTGGTATCGATTCTGTCACATCCCAGGTGGGCAAGTATATAGATCATTTCCTGCAACCGTTGGTGCAAATGGTACCGTCTTACCTAAAGAACACAAGACATGCAATTAATTTAGTATCCCAGATTAAACCTAATGAGCAGACGTGGATGGTGACAGCAGACGTCACATCATTATATACCATTATCCCTCATCATTTGGGGATCTCAGCGGTGAAGTACTATTTAGACCTTCTTTCGAGTGTACCTGAACTACAAAATAACTTTATCATGGACCTTCTCGAGTATGCAGTGGGGCATAATTATTTCTGGTTTGACCATCAATATTTTTGCCAAAAACGTGGTGTTGCCATGGGGGCCAAGTATGCCCCTAGTTTGGCCAACCTATTCATGGCCAAGTGTGAGGAGGACGTCATCTATATGGACCAGGACCCACACTTAACGCTGTGGGCCAGGTACATTGATGACGTCCTCCTCCTATGGAAAGGCACCAAACAACAACTAGATGAGTTTTTTTTTCCTCCCTCAACAACACCGAGCAAGGCATTCAGTTTGTCCATGAAGCTAGTCAGGAAACAATCAACTTCCTGGATCTCACAATAATGAAAGTTAATGGTTCCTTCAAAACCAAGTCTTACTTCAAACAGACAGACCGGAACTCTTTCATCCCTTTGGGAAGTTGTCATAATGACTCTTGGTTAAAGTCGGTCCCCAAGAGTCAGTTCGTCAGGATGAGACGAAATTGTACATCAATGGAGGATTATAAACTTCAAGCTGAGATACTTAAGACAAGATTGCAGGAGAAGGGCTATGATTTGGTGTTTCTGGAAACCACCATTGAGGAGGTCGCAAACATTGATAGATCTCTCTTATTGGATGCTGGCCCTTTTAAAAACCAAAGAAAGACCTATGGTACCATTTGTTACAACATTCTCAACGCAACATTATGCTAGTAAGAAAATTATACACAAACATTGGCATTTGCTAGGCAACGATGGAATTATTAAGAGCTTTCTGCCAGAGAAGCCTCAAATAGTATTTAGGGGAGTTCCTTCCCTCAGAGCCAGGGTGGCCCCTAATGTTGTTGATCCTCCAACTAAGAAGGTGTCTGTAAGGTTGCGCGTTAGACCACTTCTATCCCTTAGAGCCTAGGCCGGACCAATGGGTGTATGGATGCGCTCTATGACCGGTCAGGTAATTAAGACACACGCAAAGATGGTGGTTCAAAAATTACCAAAGCTGTATTCAGAGTACAGTATACTTATCCTACAACACAAGGAGACTCCTCCCACTAAACCACAAACACAAGTTTAACAGAAGATATTGCAAAAAACTTAGTTACAGTTACAGTGCATTCCTATCAATAGCCTTACAATGTATTCTGCCTAGTTACAAAGGGTTGAAAAGGTCATGTCCTAAGTTCTGATCATAGAAGCTGGGCGTCGAGCCAGATCTTGAAGTCTGTGAAAAAGTAGCTTGACCACTAGTCTTATATCCTGTCATTCTTAACAAGTTCTACAAAAATAGCTATTATGAGATGTAAGTGTGAACATCAGAGTCTGACATTAGTTAACTTAATATCTTACTGTAAAATACAGATATAGGTCAATGTACTTATATATTGACCTGGTATTGCTAAAACTCATGAAAGCTGAAATGTAATGAAGATCATTAAAGACCCCCAATAATCTTACAGTGTCCTTTTTTCAAAAACAATTATCAGGTTACCATCAGTGTCGCAGATGTCAGGTATGCATATTGAATAAGATCAAAGTAAAGAAAACCGAGTCTTTTTGTTTCTACCAGTACCTCTAGAGAACATACAATTGAGCCCTTCATTACTTGTAGTTCAACGGGCATAGTCTACTTGTTGCAATGTCCATGTGGGCTCCAGTACATTGGTAGGACTAAACGGTCTATGCAGGTCAGGTTAGGTGAATATATCACTAACATTAAGACAGGTTTCCCACACCATTCAGTTTCCAAACATTATGACATGCATCACAACCGCAATCCAGAGAACACACTCTTCCTGGGAATCGATAAATTTGATTCACATTGGAGTAGTAGTTTACTGATTAGGGAACTAGCAAGACTAGAAATGGCTTGGATCTATCGGGTACGATGTTATACTCCCCATGGCTTAAACATTGAAACCGATGTCAATGCCTTTATTGATAACAGTTGAATCATCCAATCAAAAAAATATTCTTGGTATCTTTATATGTTTTTTGGTTTTGATGTAAACCAGCTGAGAATTCTGGGTAGTCCCTTGGTTCATCTATTTTTTTGCGAATTTGGCTAGTCTTATAGATCTTTATCCATTTAATCAACTCATCAAGGAACATGTAGGATCCCTCTATCATTGAAGGTGGTCCTAGTGATGTCCTGTCTATTTAAGTCCACCTTTCCGGGAGACTTCTACATGACGTATGATGTTGTAATTTTTTTTATTTATTTTTTTTAAACAATTTTTATTAATTTTTCACATGTACAGAGTCCATGGAAGGCAATACGTTATGGATAACATCCACATGAGTATATTACAACAAGTGCATAAGAAATACAGATTGTCAGAACAGTCATTGCTGGCCAGCACCGTGATACAGTAGCCAAACGAGCGTACTCAGAATACACAAAGTAACTGCAAAACAACATGTAACTAAGTATAACTGGTGGCCGATTTATGTGGATTCACTAAAACTTGAAAAGGATAAAGAGGCGTACCCTGTGAGATGAGAACCGTGCAAGAGATGAGACAATGAACCAGTACAGGCCTACCCACAACCCGTTCACCCCAAAAGGGATCAAACTGTGAGCGGAAGGGGGCCCTAAGAAATTTAAGTCAACGCTAGGTCAGGTGTGATTCAGCGATGTATAGATACCTAATGGCTCTTGGACTTTTCGGTATCCCAACGGAGTCGGTGGCTTTCGGGGGCTCCTTGTAGGTTGTCTAACGTCTAACACTATATATAATTAACAAAAAGAGATGTAATCCGAGTAGTCTCCCATGAAGGAAACATGGATATGCGGTAGAATGTGACATGGGAGATAATGTGTATTGGGAGGAGAAAGAGAGAGAGAGAGAGAGGGGGGGGGGGGGGATTAGGTGTGGGAATGACGGATGTCTCTGGTGGATTCGTGAACTACGACAGAGTCCGAGATCACTAGGGACAGAGGTGTGGCTGGCGTGTTGTCGGCCCTCGAGGGGTCTCTATAATGCGTCCAACAGGCCCAAGTGAGTCTGAATTTGGTGTGGGTATCTCTAGCCTGGTGGATGAGCCTTTCCATTTCCGCTATTTTGTCCACCCGGGCGTGCCATTCTGCTATAGTAGGGGGAGTATTGCATTTCCAATGTAAGGGAATGCATTGGGAAGCGGCATTAATGAGGTGAAGTGTAAGGGATTTACGATAAGTCGACCTCGGTAAGGAAGTATGGTGTAGTAAATATTGCGCCGGGGTAAAATCAGGGGTATAAGTGGTAATACGAACGATGTGGTCATGTACCTCTTTCCAAAATGGTTGTATTAGTGGGCAATCCCACCATATATGGATTAGAGAGACCGTAGCCGAGTTACATCTCCAGCAGGTTGGGGGGATGTTTGGGAAAAATTTATGTATTTTGTCTGGTGTTCCATACCATCTAGAGTATATTTTGAATCTATTCTCTTGTGCGGATACATTGATGGATCCTTTGTGTGTGTATTCCCACACGCGGTCCCAATCATCCTCGGATAGAGTCATTGATAAGTCTTTTTCCCATAATCTATTAATTCTAGAGTTGGGGACAGTGCTAGATAGTAGTAGAGAGTACAATGAAGAGATTAGATGGTTCAGGGGTGCAGTTGCGTTGCACATTTGCTCAAAGGGGGTGAAGTCCCTATACCAATGTGAGAGTAGTGGCGCAGTTGTAGGAATTTGAAGAAGGGTATGTTCAAGTAAGGGAACTTAGAAGACATTTCCGGGTGGGAGAGAAGCGTTTTGTTGTGAAAGAATGTATGTGCCCTAACCGGTGGGTCGGGGGGGTTCGTGGTCATATCCCTGGTAACAATGTCTGGCAAGAAATCAGGGTTTTGTGAGATAGGCGTCATCGGTCCAGGGAAGGGGGTTGTTTTAAAGATTTGACACGCCGTTCTGAAATTCGACAACGTGGGTCCTATTAGCGGGTGGTTGGAACAGAGTTTAGGGATAGACCTATGAGCAATCCATGGGAGGTGAGAAATTGGTGTTTGTGAGAAGGCATTCTCTACCTGGACCCAGTCCTTGTTGTGTTTGTGTATGTGCCAATCCACAACTCGTGTAAGTTGGCTGGCCCTGTAGTACATGGTGAGATTCGGTAAGCCGATTCCCCCCTTCCGTTTAGGGAGTGTGAGTTTATCCCAGCTCAGCCTTGGGGGGCGCGTTGACCATAGAAGGGTTCTGCACATCGCTTTAAAAGAGGTAAAAAAAGAGGGGGGGAGTTTGATCGGGATGGCTTGCATTATATATAGCAGCCTGGGGAGAACATTCATCTTAATAATTGCCGCCCTTCCAAACCAGGAAAAGGGGCCTTTGGTCCAATTAAGCAAGTCTCCTTTTATTTTCTGGAGGGCGGGCAGGAAGTTTTTGGCAAACAGGTCAGAGAGGTTGGTCGGGAGTTTAATACCCAGGTAGGTTACGTCATGGGGATCCCATTTGAAAGGGAAGTTTGTTTGACATAAGGTGACTGTCGTCTTCGGTAAGGATACATTGAGTGCGGTGGATTTATCGAAATTAATCTGTAAGTTAGAGAGTTTTTTAAACATTGTGAAGTCTTTAAGGAGATTGGGTATGGTAGTAATGGGGTCTGAAAGAAATAGCAGGATATCATCTGCGTAGGCAGCAATTTTGTATTGTTTGTGTTTAATGGTAATTCCTTTAACGTCTGGGTTGTCTCGTAGTCTACGAAGGAAAGGTTCTAAGGCGAGAACAAAAATGAGGGGAGAGAGGGGGCATCCTTGTCGGGTGCCATTGGCGATGGAGAAGGCGTCCGACAGGCGGCCATTAACCCGGATCCTAGCCATGGGGTTTGAGTAAAGGGCCAAGATCATTTGGAGTAGACTATTCGGGAGCCCCATAGAACGCAATGCGGCGGACATAAAGTCCCACGCCACCCTGTCAAATGCCTTCTCCGCGTCAAGGGATAAAAAGAAGCCTTTAGTAGCTGTCGAGGGAGGGGGGGCGTGGCTGAGAGTCCATGAGAGCGGCTGCTTAATCTCATAGCTCCGGCTCCACTTATCCATCCTGCAGGCATCCTACCCTCAATCTGCTACCTAAAGGCACAGTTTTTCTCCTAAGGACGGCGGGCACCAGATACAGGCATGATGGTGAATAAATACGGGCCACCCGCGCCCCAATCAACGGCGGAACAACTGGCCCGGTTTAGAAGGCAAGATGGCGCCGATCCTCCGGCAGTGCACGAGGCCGCGCTGCAGTCATCTACATCTGCAGCACAGGATTCCTATCAGGGGGTGAGTGGCTCTGTCCCTGCTGTGTTTCGCACCCAGGCTGTGCACACTGAACCCTTAGACTCCCCAGCATACTCAGAGGAATCTGCATCCCTGAGCCCCTCCATTGCTGAGCCCAGCCTGGCTGAAATCCTGATAGCCATTAAAGATGTCAAAACCTCCCTCACTTTACAAATAGAGAGCATCCACATTGATTTCTCCCTTTTGAAGCAGGATGTTCAGAGTTTGAGGGACAGGACTGGGGAGGTAGAGGGTCGTGTCAGCTCCCTGGAAGACTCTGTGCATCCATTATCTGCCACTGTACGCACAGCCACGGATGAGTTGGGGGTCCTCAGAGCTAAGCTGGACGATTTGGAGAATCGTTCCAGAAGGAACAACCTCCGATTTGTGGGGTTCCCGGAACGATCGGAGGGTCCCCGCCCGGAAAGATTTCTACACAAATGGTTGCGCGATGTATTCGGGGTGGAAGAATTCTCCAACACCTTTGAAATTGAGAGGGCACACCGCACCCCTCCGCGTGCCCCACAACCTGGGGCCCCCCCCGAGATCTCTCATTGCAAAATTCCTTAACTTCCGGGACAAGGTTACTATTCTACGCCTGGCCAGAGAAAAAGGTCCCCTCAAGTTCAACAGCAACAACATATCCATCTATCCTGACTTCTCTGCTGAAGTACAGCGCCAGCGAATATCCTTTGCAGCAGTGAAAGATCGTCTCCGTAATGAAGGTCTTCCCTATGCTATGTTGTTCCCTGCTAAGCTGCGGATCATCCATGAAGGCAAAGCCCACTTTTGCTTTTGTCCTAAAGAAGCTATGTCCTGGTTAGATTCAAGATTTGGGAAACAACCCAGACAACAACGCCGCAATTGAATCCTCGAGTGATGGAACATGAGGCTCCAGATGACCCTTCATTTCCCCTATCTGCTTCCCAGGGGCTCGGTCCTCTGGGAATCAACTTGTTACTGTGACTTTCTCCCCCTGGTCAGAGGCTGGCCCTAATTGCCTTTCCCCCCCCCCCCCCTTTTTTTTTTTTTTTTCCCCCTACAGAGGTCACTCTTGCACTATTAACAATCCGGATAAGAGCTCCTATTATTACTGCCCTTTGAACTGCAGATTACTATCACTGTGCCTCTTGCACTTATTACTGTCTGTGCCTTTAATTTTCAAAAGGGGTGGAGAGGAAAGGGAAAGAGAGAAGAGATTCTTTTGATTTATTTTTTCTATCTCAAAAAGAAGAGAAATGTTTTATATATATATATATATATATATATATATATATATATATATATATATATATATATATATTTTTCTCTTCCCTCCAGATTCTACAACAGGGACGTTTACACTGCAGTTGTGAGCCATTATGGAACTGCTGCTTCCCCCCATACCAGTAGGTGGCGAGGCCACAGGGTTTTTCGCTTCTTCCCCAGACTGTTGCTGAGGGGGGAATGTTTTTGTTTTGGGGTTCAAGGCTCACTGTGTTTGGGTTGGTAGAGCAGGGAGGGGGGTGGGTTAAGGGTGGGATGTTTATTTCGGCGGTCCTCTCACAAGTTTTAGGTCTTGAGAAGGACTGGCCTCTTTGGTGTTTGGTTGGTATAGCTGCTCCTAGGAAAATGTTCTTTTTGCCACTATTGCACACCTATTATAGACAGTGTCATAGAAACGGTTTGTGGTATGCTGCATCACATGGTTATCCTTGCATTGTTCCTGTATTCCTTATACTTACTCATGGCTGACACTTTAAAACTGATTTCGTGGAATGTTAGGGGGTTGAACTCACCTCACAAGCGGTCCCTGCTGTTTTCCTATCTAAAAAAATACAGACCCCATATCATTTGTCTCCAAGAGACCCACCTTACTGGCTCTAAGCTTAAGTCCCTTAAAAGGCCCTGGCTGGCCAGCCACTATCATGCCTCTTATTCTAACTTCTCCCGTGGGGTCTCGATTTTGTTGGCGAAGTCCCTCCCGGCTGAGACTTTGCTTGTGAAGTCGGATCCTGCGGGACGATTTATTATAATAACCCTCCGTATAGCCTCCACAATTTTTACATTGGTGAACATATATATTCCTCCACCGTTTTCCTCAGAAATCCTTTCCCATTTGTCTCTCATGTTACTGTCCCGATCCCCGGGTCCCCTGCTCTTTGTAGGTGATTTCAATGCTGTACTCGACCCTTCAGTAGACCGCTTGCGGGGTGGGGGCAGGCCGTACCCCTCTTTTATTGACTGGACCCAGGTATTTGCCCTTACCGAGCTATGGCGTTGGAAGCATCCGGATGACAGACAGTTTTCCTGTCACTCGGACTCCTTCCATACTATGTCTCGCATAGATATGGCATTTGCCCCGGCGGATGTACTCCCCCTGGTTCATTCCATAGCTTACCTGCCTAGAGGGATCTCGGACCATGCTCCTTTGCTGATTGGTCTTCTCCTCCTGCCAAAGTCGGGCCCCCGGGTCTGGAGATTGAACTCACATTGGCTTGAGGATGAGATTGTTCAGGCAGAGTGCCAGAAGGGCGTGACTGAATACTGGCAACTGAATCAGGGTACTACTGGACTCACCACTGTCTGGGATGCTTCCAAGGCAGTGTTGAGAGGTGCCTTTATGTCAATTACGGGTATTCTGCGTAAAAATAATCTACAACGTACTGAGGAATTAGAACAGACTATGGTGAAGGCGGAGGCAGAGTACTCTGAAAGGCCCTCCGCGGCCACGTTAGCCCCGTGGCTTCATAGTCGCAGGGAATACGAACTTCGCTTGTTAGATCTCACTAAAAAACGTTTACTCTATGTCACGCAAAAGACTTTTGAGCATGGTAACAAAGCAGGGCGCCTACTCGCATATTTTTCCAGACCTGACCATGCCCCTATTTCTATCCCCAGGATATTAGTTTCAGGAACTACGATTAGTACTGTCCCTCAGGATATAGCAGAAGCCTTTCTCTCCTTTTATCAAGACCTCTATACTTCCAGAGTTACTTATTCAGAGACACAACTAGATGACTATTTAGGCCAGGTGTCGCTCCCCCGATTGACAGACCAGGTCCGGGGAGAGTTGGATGAGCCGCTGTCTGTGGAAGAACTTTCATTGGCAATTTCACAGATGCCGGCTCATAAGATGCCAGGTCTGGACGGGTTCCCAGTGGAATGGTATAAGCAATTTCAGCACCTTCTTGGCCCTATTTTGCTTAAAACATACAATGCAGCATTGCAGGAGGGGGTACTTCCTCCCTCTATGAGAGAGGCACTTATTGTTTTACTTCTTAAACCGCGAAAAGATCCGTTAAAATGTGACTCCTATCGGCCGATATCGCTTATTAATGTTGATACCAAAATTCTAGCCAAGGCTCTGGCGAACCGCCTGAACAGGGTGATCCCAGGGCTAGTGGGGAGTGATCAGGGTGGTTTCATACCCGGTCGATCAACCCGGATGAACATTCGTAGACTGTTCCACAACTTGACGTTTCCACATGACTGTCCGGCGACCCGAGTTGTGGTGTCCTTGGACACCTGCAAGGCCTTTGACAGTGTGGAATGGCCATACCTGTTTGGGGTCTTGCAGTTGTATGGCTTTGGTCCACGGCTGATAGCCTGGATCAAACTCCTCTATACCATGCCACTCGCCCGCATTCGCATTAATTCTCAGATCACTGACACATTTAAGATCACCAGAGGCACTCGACAGGGTTGCCCTTTGTCGCCCCTCCTGTTTGCCCTGGCCATGGAACCCCTTGCTATTCGGATCCGTAATTCACCACTCCTTCGCGGATTACCCATAAATGAGATAGAAGAAAGGATCTCGCTCTATGCAGATGATACATTAGTTTACTTAGCAGACTCTCAGGACTCACTTACTAGTCTGTTGACCACGGTGACAACCTTTGGAGACTTTTCTGGATTCCGAGTGAACTGGGAGAAATCTACCCTCTTCCCCATAGATCAGACTCCTGCTCCACAGGTTCACTCGGATTCCAGACTACAAATAGCCACCTCCTTTAGATATCTAGGTGTTATAGTTCAATTGCCATTATCCCTATATATTACCAATAATTTAGGCCCTTTACTACTCCAACTGCAAACCCAAACTAAACAATGGAAGGACTTACCCCTGGATCTGATGGGGCGAGCCAATATCCTAAAGATGATATATCTTCCTAAACTTTTGTATGTCCTGGCTAATTCCCCCTGCAAAATTCCCAAAACAATCTTTAAGAGTATTGATTCGATTTGTATAGCGTTCCTTTGGAATGGTAGGCCCCCTAGAATGGCACTGGAAACTCTGCGCCTTCCGTCCCACTTGGCAGGATTAGCTTTCCCTGATTTTTACCTTTACTATCAAGCATCCCAACTGGTTAATATTCATGATTGGCTGCACCCTGACCCGAATAATGCCTGTACCACCACTGAAGGTGCCATGGTCTCATCATTCGAAACATTGCATAACATTGTTTATCGTGGATGCACGCCCCCGGGACCTGGACTGACTATTTTACGTACATCTCTGTCCCTATTTAAAACAGTGACGCTTAAACACGCCCCTGGCTCCTGGTCAGTCTCCCCTAATAGTCCACTTTGGTTTAACCCTACATTACCAGAATTTGGCTCCCTGCCTGACCCACAAAGGTGGACCTCTCGGGGGATAAAATACTTATGTCACATATACTCACCTCAAGGATTTAAATCTTTCGCGCAGATGAGAACTGACTTTGACTTACCATATAACTACTTATTTTTTTACTATCAGCTTAGACACGCTGTGCGAGCACAGTTTGGTTCACTAGACAACCCGCTTGTGATTTCTGACTTAGAAAAACTCTTACGATCCCCAGACCGCACGAAACTTATCTCTACTTATTATTTAGCACTGGCGGTGGGCTCCAACCCTAGATTCAAGGCATCACAACGTAAATGGGACTCCCTAGATATATCCATAACAGAGGAGGACTGGTCCGAATTCTGTGCCACTTTCAAGGCTTCTGTTGTATCCTCCAGGGACAGGATCATCCAAATAAAAATCTTCCACCAATCGCATCTCACCCCGGCCAGGATGCACAGAATGGGCATTTTGTCCTCGGCTGAGTGCTTTCGGGGATGTGGATATACAGCTGACTTCATTCATTGCTTCTGGAGTTGTCCCATAGTGCAGGAGTTTTGGAGGAGAGTAGCCTCCTTTCTCTCTTCAGCGCTGGGGCTTCCCAACATATTAAATCCCAAGAATTGCCTCCTGGGGGTCTTTGGCGACCTCACTGTTCCCTCCCGGGTCAAACGATTGCTTCGGATCCTTTATTGTTATGCTAAAAAATCAATTTTATTGACCTGGAGGGGAGCAGCAACCCCAACAGTGGGGCTATGGTTGAAACTAGTCAATGATGCCCTTCCACTTTACAAACTCACTTTTGAGATCCGCAAAAGGAAGAAAACATTTTATAAAATTTGGGGCAGGTGGCTGGCTAGCCCCCTGACCCTTTCCCCCATACTGCCATGAAAGAGTAGGTAGGTTGTAGCATACCTTGAACCATAACTACACTCCTATGCAATTTTACCAGCTATGACTGTCTAGTAGGTCTATTATGTTGCTGTAATTTGTCTTTATATTATATTATGCTGCTTAAATGGATGTGCAGATATTCTTCTGTGTAAACTGATATAGGAGCAAGTTGTTAATGTTGTGTGTGGGACAAGCCTGGCTAGGCCCCCACATATTGTCTTTCTATGTCTGTATGTTATGGAAAAATGTAATAAAACATATCTTTTAAAAAAAAAAAAAGTAGCTGTCGAGGTGAGCCAGTGGTGTATATTGATGGCTTTAGTGGTGTTATCCCTTGCCTCCCTGCCCGGGACAAATCCTACCTGGTCCACCGATATAAGTTTGGGGAGTAGCGGGAGTAAACGGTTTGCCAATATTTTTGCATAGAGTTTCACATCTACGTTAAGTAGAGAGATGGGGCGATACTTTGAGACCAGGGTGGTATCTTTGCCCGGCTTAGGGATCAGTGTAATGTGTGCTTCTAGCATATCCGTATTATGTGGTGGTGAAGAAGGGAGAGTGTTGAATGCCGTCACGAATTTAGGGATCAGTAAGTCCGAGAATGCTTTGTAATAGCCGGTCGGTAGACCGTCTGGACCTGGGCTCTTACCTGCCTTTAATTGTTTTAGGGCCAGAAGGGCCTCTTCAGTCGTGACAGGTGAGTCTAGGTGTAACATATCTTCCGGGGGAATTGGGGAAGGTCCATATTTGGATAGGAATTCGTCAATTAGTTTTGAACGGTCAGGGGAAGGCGTCTTGGCGTGTGACATGGGTAGATTATATAGATTAGAAAAATAGTGAACGAAGTGTTGAGCAATGTCCTCCGTTTTGGTCACTGTGGCCCCCGTAGGGGAAGTGATAGTGTGTATGGTGTGGGCTGTTTTCTTTTTTTGTAGGGCCTTTGCTAACAGTTTCCCGGCCTTATTGCCGAATTCGTAAAATAACTTGTGGATAAGGGTGTAATTACGTTTTAACGTTATATGGAGTTCTCCCAGTAAATCTTCCCGAGCTTTCAGGAGGTCGGCGTAACTTTGATTGGCTAAGGTACGTTTGTGAGCGCGTTCTAGTGTTTTGACACGGTTGGAGAGTTCTGCGATACGGGCCTTCCTGAGTTTGTTTCGTTTGGCTGTGAGAGAGATAAATTCTCCCCTAATGACGCATTTATGAGCCGCCCATACAGTAGCCGGGGTAGTATCAGCCGTGTCATTTTCTGCGAAATATTGAGAAAGTCGGACAGACAGCAGTTGGGAGTTTAATGGGTCTAACAGTATGGAATCGTCCATTCTCCAAATCATGGATCTTGGTCTGTATATAGGGAACACCAGAGTCATAGTTATTGGGTGGTGATCCGAAAGTAACATGGGTTCAATGGTAGCCTCAGTCAGCAATGTGAGGTCGTTCTGTGTTAGGAAAAAGTGATCAATTCTGGAGTATTTTTTATGTAGCGAGGAATAAAAGGTGAAATCTTTAACATTCGGGTTCAACGTGCGCCATGTGTCATGAAGGGTCAGGGAGCTCAGTTGGGATTTTATTGCGCGGAGGGCACGATATGTTAGACACGTGGACCCGTTGGACGTATCCAGAGAAGGTGTTAAAGGTACGTTGAAATCTCCTCCTACAATCAGTGTGCCCGATTGAAAAGCCACTAATTGGTTAAAGGTAGTGCGAATGAAAGGAACTTGTTGCGAGTTTGGGGCGTAGATATTAGCTATAGTGATAGGTACATCATTCAGGGTGCCCTTAACGAAGAGATATCTGCCCTGCACATCCCGTTGGACTTCTGTGATCTGAACAGGGCAGTGTTTCGAAATTAGGATGGAAACCCCTTTTGATTTTGCCTCCTTGTTTGTGGCGTGATACACCGTCGGGAAGTAATGATTGTAAAGTTTGGGGATGTTGTCTGCCCTAAAGTGGGTTTCCTGGATAAGCGCGATATGCGGCTTGGCCTTGTGGAGGGTGTACAACAATTGCGATCTCTTTTCCGGGGTGTTAAGACCGCGAATGTTCAGCGAGTAAAGTTTGAGTCGTGTTGGGAGTTGCATGTGTTGAGGTTTCGGATTGGCCGAGGTATTAACATCTGTCATTTTAAAGGGGATGGTGTGGGGAGATGGAAAGGTTGAGGGGGGGGTGGGGGGATACTAAGGACACCTAAGGGTAAAACGGGGTCAGGGGTGAACTATTTATAAAACCGATGAGGCGGGAGGATGTAGTCCTACCTCCTCTGAGGAGAGTCAGATCGGGGAGGTACAGTGCACACAGGGTGTCCACGCCCGGTTTGAGCGCGCACACCGCTATCTGCAGCTGTGTGGGGGTTGACCAAGATCCCAACCAGGAAAAGGAATGAAATAATATAAAATAAAAACGGTGGTGTCTTGCCACCCCAGAACAGTCCGCGCTGTCAAAGTTATCTTGCGGAGGTCTGACCCCTACATAAAAAAAAATAATAAAAACACATATGGAAGGCAATGTAGGGGTGTGTACAGTACCCGTTTAAGTGGTTCCATGTTCAGATGCTGGAACAATCGACCCAAAGATAATATAGCGAGTGATGGAGTACTAGTCTGCGGATGGAGGCACACAGTCTGCGAGAACACCTAAGAAGGGTGAAAGAGAGAGCAGCGAATACACACCAGTTATAACGGAACTAAACCAACAGAGCAGCTGGTGTTGAATTACCTCCACTTATATAGTAATCATAAAACATTCAACTTCAAATATGACAGACATGCTATCTTCCGGCTTTGTAATAGATACACAAGCTGTCAAAGGCCCCCACCTGTACGGCTTGATTCGGTCCTTAAATATAGGTCCGTGCAAATCAGGTCTTTAAGTGTGTCTACAAGAGTTCACCGGGGGGGGGGGGGATCGGTCCACCCCTTCTTATATAGACCTACGTCTGCGGGGAAGCGACAGAGAGGAGGTGCAGGAGCATCTGAGACATAAAGGGGTGTCGATTCTTACAAAGAAAAAGTGTACGAGGAAGGGGACAGCAGAAGGTCCCACAGCGTCCATCACGTATGAAGAGAGTATCACCCATACGTGAACAGGGGCTCTGGCATGAAAACCAATGCTGGGTCGGCCCAGGAGCTAAAGGTTAGGTTGGTCTCCATGAGCAAGGTAGGTTAACTCACTAGAAGAGGGGTCAGGCGATCAGACGGGTTCCGTCAGCCGATAGGGGAGGCATTCGTGGGCTACCGTATGTGGGAAGCAAGGTGGTAGCCTACCTAACCCTGATGGTAGCGAGGGGAGGCAGAAGTTATGGAACAATAAGCAGTCTAATCAGGGTGGAAGAAGGATGGCAGGAGACCGGAGTCAGCCCCTCTCCTGGGTAAATGTGATCGGTGTCCAGTTCAGTTACCTTGTGGCGACGTTGTGCCCGAGATGCGATAAGGTAGCCAGAGATGGGGCGTCGGTGTTGTGGATGACGGGGTACAAGTGACGTGTCGCAGCCGGAAGTGTGAGGAGGTTGAGCGACAGCAGCCGCTCTAACATCAGCAGCTCGCCGCAAAGCAGTCTGGGCATTGTAGTCAGTGTATAGAGGCCCAAGCTTACTGCAGAAACATGCTGGCGATGAGGTTAGCTATGTGAAGGGCAATTCCATCTGTGGCCATTCAGACCGCACACTTAGCGAGTTTAACTATACAGGATCGAATTGAGTCAAGAGTAAAGTAAAAATAAAGTGCTAACTAGAAGTCCAGTAACATCAAACTGACTGTGAACCATAACAGGGCGACCAACTTGCATAAGTGGGAGCATTAACAGATAGAGGAGTTAGACATCTCTCCGAGCTCTCCTCGATCCAGGGGAGGCTGAGGGGCTCATGTCACGGCGGGATTCGTGAGCTCCGGTGCGGTGTCTGGAGCCTGAGGGAGACCGTCTCCTGCGGAATCTAGTGGCCTGGGTCTCCATTGGTTCCTCCTGGTATTTATCCCATCTGCCCACTGAGTGACGAAAGGCAGCATATCAATCCGGGACCGACACCAGGGGGATACCTAAAGTATTGCAGAAGCGGGGTAAATCTTCCGGGACCTTCAATAAGGCAGTGCGGCCCTGATGGGAAGCCGAAAGGCAGAAAGGAAATTTCCACTTGTATCTAATTCCCTGAGAGCAGAGGGTATCCAGCAGAGGCTTGAGGTCCCGGCGATGTTGCAGAGTGATTCCCGATAGGTCTTGGAAGATCTGGACTGGGGTCTCTTCGTAGGCAAGTTGCTGTCCCCTAGCTTGTTTCAGAATGTCCTCTTTCAGCTTGTAGTCGACCAAGCAGCATACAATGTCCCTCGGGGGGTCCGAGTCTCTTCCCCTGGGACGCAGGGCGCGGAGGATTCTCTCCATAGCGATGTCAGTGTGAGGGGGTCTGTTTAGGACATTGTTAAAAAGGCCTATGACCGCCTGAGGCAATCGATCCCCCTCAATGGACTCCGGCAAGCCCCTCACATGTAAGTTGTGACGCCGTCCCCTGTTGTCCAGGTCTTCCAAATGGCGATTTACATCCCTGAGTTGGAGGGTGTGAGCGTCAATCTTCCTAGTGGAACGTTGGAGGACCTTGCCATGGTCTTCAGATATCTTCTCTACATGTGAGACCCGGTCTGTCAGGGCATGAATGTCAAGGCGCAACTCCGCAATGGCCGCCGAAAGGGTGTCCTTTATATCAGCTGCTATGGTCCTCAGGTCATGGATGTTCAGCTGCGGCATTAGAGGTGGGTTCACACTCTCTTGTCCCGGAGCGGATGTCAGAGAGGGAGCATTCAGAGTTGCCGTTAGAGGGATATCTGGCTGATTGTGTGGGGTTGCCTGCGTGCGGCTTTGAGAATGCCCGTGGCGGGAAGAAGCCATATTCCCTCTGTTTGTTCTAAACATCTCCGGTATATTTTGGCTTGTACCCCCGGTTTGTTCCCTTGGCGATCGGGATCGGGATGCTGAGGACCGTCTAGAGGCAGTTCCTATAGTCGGTAACATGTATCGGGGTCAGTAACCTCTGAGTTTCGAGGGATTCCGTTCTGAGGTGGCAGGAGTTCAAAACTCAAGCGTCCATCTTCCAGTCAGGTCCGGCCACGCCCCGATGTTGTCATGCTTATGAGTTTGTTTATGCCTTTTTAAAGTGTCTGCAGTTTGTATGTCACCTAACTGGCATGTTCCTTATACATAGATATATTAGACATCTTTCATACCTAGCATCATTGTGGGGTATTAATTCTGGTGGTTTTCTGGTCCCAACTTGTGGTAGCCTCAGCCACAACACATCCATATGACATTTGGAACTGACTCCAATTAGTTAACCATAGTGGTTATGGTGGATCGTATTGTCATGGATATCTATTAGGATGCATCGTGTTCTCAATACTCCTTGCATAAATTGATGACCCATTCTACATTTACACTTTCTAATATTATTCACTTTATTATATATTATGTTCGCCTAAGAACTTTTTATTTTCCTACTCTCTACCCAATTCACAATTATTGTTTTTTTTTATTATTAATCCATTATAGTGCCCTTTCAGATTGGTTAGCTGTTGGTCTCCATGGAACGTTATCAGCCGAGGAGGTGTTTCTGATATGGGTTGACATTGACACTGTCACCCATAGCCACTTCAGATTATAGCACATTTTTATTAGTTAATGTGTTGTTCACTTCAACTTCCATGGTCTGTAAGCTCTGCATTACACATACAATGTTCTCTTTCCTCAATTTTACATATTTTAGTTAACTGCAGCAGTGGCATTCATCTCCCATGGTTTGCAGCTATATTTTTTTATTTAGTATTGGCAAATTGCCCCATTGCAAAATGGCGGCGTAGTGTTGGGAGTTCCCGGAGTTCTGAGATGGGCGTTACCCACACTGTGTAGTATTAATAGCGGTGAGTCAGCATGCTGCTTGTGCCCCTGGACGACGTCATCTGTGACGAGACGGCATAGGGAGGAGCGGCGTCTGACGTCACCGCGACAACAGCGCAAGGTCCAGGAAGGAACGGGCTGTGTGAGCCGGCCTTACATTTTTTACACGCTATTTTAAAGATCTGTTTTTATTCGTATTAAATGTTTATATTAGCTGGATTACGCTATGGGAGCCTTTCTTTTCTTTGCTATAATATGTGGAGCCCCTGATACGAGAACTACACTGAGCATATAACCAGGGAGCGGGGACACAAGTCAAGGAGCCTAGAGACCCGGGCTGGGGTATAAGCCACACGCGAATGTGATCTCCTGATACGAGATCAGTGGATCTGGTAAGCAGCAGGGATTCTACTGGTGGAGGAATCTTTTCTATCCCAAATTTAACACTTTTCCTTGGGTGCATGTCTGTTTGAAGTCACAGAATCTATATGCGAAGGGGACTCTGTCATTGCAGTTAACCCATGTGGAACATATCATTACAGTCATTCTGCTTTCTACTTGTTTTGCTAACTGTGGACTAAGAGTTTATACTTTTCATCTCACCATTGGAGACTGACTTTTTGGTGATTACCCAATTAGGGAGATATTTCATTCCAGTGGGCAGGCTGGTTGATACATTGCCTGGTTGTTGCTATTCCTTTCACTTTTATTATATTGATTCACTTTATTTGGATTTATTTGCACATGTTATATTTGTTTTATAGCATTGTTTAATTTGGTTAATTTATTCCAATCACATTGCAGCGCAGCTATTATTTATTACTATCTTGTCTATTGTGTGTATCTCACATGGTTAGTTGCAGCAGCAGCACTTTTCATTCTAGTTTGTCACACATATTGTGCTAAAGATCATTTTTTCATCATAATTAGCACCAATAATGTTTACATCCAACACATGAACCACCAATATTAAGTCTGAGACAGCGCAGTATTCTCCATATACACATACATGATTCAGCAGCTCTGGCTCCCCTGTGCAAGGAAGCCATCAGCAACAGCTGCTAATTCCCAGAGCTATGACTTCACCCACAGGCTCTCATGGTCCATCTGCTGTTGTTGGAACCCCCCCCCACCCGCCTTTTTCATTTGCAGCAGCTGCTCTGTGACACAGGGGAGCTGGAGCTGCAGGATCACATGACCAGATTTATAAAAAAATTGTTAAAGTGGAGTTCCACCCAAAAGTGGAACTTCCGCTTTAAGGCCTCCTCCCTAGCTCCTGATGGTGAAACTGAGCTTTTGGGGAGGAGAGGGGGAGCGCGTACCCGATTTTGACAGGTGCCCGCAGCCATTTTCCGTTCCGGTCGCTTTAGGCAATCTGAAGTAGATATTCTCCTTCCCCCTCCCTACTGAAGTCTTGTGGGACACAGGACATGTCCTAGAAGACTTCGGGACCAATCCCAAAAATCTGTAAGGTGAATTTACGCAGGACCATCCCTCCTCGCCCCCCCCCCCTTTGTCCCACTGACCTGCATGGCGACGATCCCCAAAGCTTAATCTTCTTCTAAACGTACCCCGTCAGAAAAGGCCTGGATTCCTAAATGTACACAATATAACTTGGTACTAACATTTATAGGTAAAAGTTGGTCCAGGGAATATACGATCCCCGGATCAACCCTCTCGGGGGGGGATTGGGAAGGATTTTTTTCTCCTGCTGGAGAAAATTGGTTCATGCTTTGCTGGGGTTTTTTGCCTTCCTCTGGATTAACTGTGGGAATAGGATTGTATGATATTTTTTTTTTTTTTTTATAGATGGACTTTTTTTTTTTTCCCCCAACATACAGTATGTAACTATGTAATATGAATTGTAAATTTTAAAGATTTTTTTTTTTTTACACACACACCTCTTGTCTCATGCCAGTGCCATTAAAGTCCAAAATTGTTTTTTCTTATATATTTTTTTTATTCTGTCACTATGGATGTGGCACAGTGGAGGTCATAACACCCTGTATTATATTATTGTGTAAAAATGATCCTTAAAAATCTCTACAATGCACCAAATGTCCAGGGTCAAAAACTACTTCTCGCACCAGCATGCTTGTTGGCAGCCTGGGCAAATTGACTTTTTCTTACTTGTCTAGTCTCTGCATGCCCAGGGAGGGGTATCCCTGATAGTTATCCAATTTGTTCTCTCCTGTGGTTGAGCTGTTTTTTAATTTAATTTTATTTATTTATTTTTAGTTTTTTTGTTTGTTTTTAGCCCAATGGTTGGTTCTTTATGTATGCCTCTATTCTATCCTTTGCATAGAACCTGCCAACTACTGGTTGCAGGTAAAATATGTAATTTTACTCAAATGTAAATTCAAATACATGTTAACCTTGTTTATTTAATGGAGAAAATTTATCTATAAATAATATCAGCACCACATCCCCTTAATTAGTAACAATAAGAAAGGAATAAAGGTTTGGAATTTTAAAGGTGCGAAATTACGACAAAATTATTATATGAAAATATATATATTTATTTATAAAAGTTAAAACGACAATAAAAATCCATCCGATGATACAATACAGTTTCAAGAGTGTGCAAGCTGAAACGTGCCTTTTGAGGCCCAATTTCCTGAGCCTATAACTCTGGAGTCGGTCTCCATTGAGCGTCTCTTATCCTCCACTCTTATGGACCGTCCCCTCTCGTCCCTGTACCTATACCTCACTGTACAGTATGATACCAAGCTTACTAAGCCTTGGGATGAATGGAGGGCTGATATACCGTCTCTGGACGAGGAGGAGTGGAAGGATTGCCTTTCATCTTGTATCCCTGCTATGATAGCCGCGAAGGATAGGTTTATACAATTTAAATTTCTCCATAGAGCCTGTTTCAACCCACAGAGGTTAGCACGTATTTACCCGCAGCGAGATCCCGATGGTCAGAGATGCGGGCAGGACACGGGTACATTCTGGCACATGGTCTGGTCGTGTCTGAAAATCCAGCCCTATTGGGAAGCGGTGGCTTCCAGACTGCCATGAACGTACCGGCTGACCCAAAGATCCTGCTGTTAAACTATATGGAAGACGTAGACGGGGATAGGTATTGTAAACTCTGCCTGATTTTTCACTATTTTATGCTAGGCGAGAAATCCTGCTCAAGTGGAAATCCGAGGACCCCCCCCCCACGTGTGCCTCCTGACAACGCTCAGTCACCTCGGTATTGCCCCTATACAAGTTGTAGACCGTGCCCCACAAAGTTTGACAAAATTTGGTCCTCATGGGAGGCTACTCGCTCTGATCTGGAACCCCCCCTTGGGTGAGACTGACTGAGATGCCTGTTTGCTGGGTGTGGTTTCTCCCCCCCCCCCCCCCTCCTAGTCCTATGACTATACTACTATTCGGGGTTGTTTGTGTGGCCGTAGCATGGTGGGCTAGAATTGTTATTATGCACGATCGGGTTTAGGCCAATTTTTAGTATTT
This sequence comes from Rana muscosa, assembly GCA_029206835.1. NCBI lineage: Eukaryota > Metazoa > Chordata > Amphibia > Anura > Ranidae > Rana > Rana muscosa. The sequence continues at coordinate 142,728,127 of CM055116.1, read as the reverse complement.
GCACTTGGTAACAAATAGAAGGGGTGTGATCCCCGGATGTGACGCATTATTCTGTTATTCTGCTATGTTATAATGAATATGCTATTTACTGGTTGTATTGTAATGCTGATTTGTCTAATAAAATCTTTCTGTTAAAAAAGAGTGCAAGCTGAGAAATTCTCTCTACATGTTTCGCCACGATTGGTGGCTTCCTCCGGAGAATTAAATTTGCCAGGCACTATCTACTGAAAATAGAGAAAAACAATACATAAATATACAAAACAATACAAATATACACAAGTTTGACAAAAAAGATACAAATTTCATGTTTGAGTTCCTGAGTTGGCTGAGACCCAAATGACAGACTATAAAGAGAGCAACGTTTACCTGTATTATAGGATGGACTGATCAAAAAAATTCATGAATGAATTAAGGCCGGGAGATCAAAGGGAACCCCAATGTAATGGATCATCTGGTGAAACATGTAGAGAGAATTTCTCAGCTTGCACACTCTTGAAACTGTATTGTGTCATCGGATGGATTTTTATTCTGTCATTTTAACTTTTATAAATATATATTTTTTTCATATAATATTTTGTCGTAATTTTGCACCTTTTAAAATCCCAAACCTTGTTTATTTAATGTTTGCTGAACATCTGAAAAGAAATTTCAAATAAGGCAACTTTTTTTGAGCTTTTCCACTTTTTTATGTTTTGTAGGAGCAGAGTGAGCCTTCTCAAGTCATAGATCGATCCTTCTTGGCCATGCTGCCCGGGCAGACTCTCACAGACAAGCTCTACAATTCCTGGATTCGATTACAGAGTCATGTTAACATTGTGTTTGACAGTGATATGGACCGACTGATGACAGACAAGTTCCCTGGAATCAGGCAGGTCAGAGCTTTCTGCTGATGTCTTTGGTCTGAACTATATGAACAGTTTTTAAGTGTCTGACCATCATAGCCCTCTGTGAATTTCTAAAATGCAGCTATAAAGTTGAGATTAGACACTGAAATAGGCAAAGACAGAAACTCTGATATGCAGAGCTTACCACCAGGATTCTCGAGTGAGTGGGTTTCTCTGCAATAGCAACATAGACAGCAGTAATAAAGGACAGGCCATTCCTTGCCTAGTCTACAGAAAGGAAGGGAATTCAAATGTAAAGGTTTTGGATGGAAGTTACATTTAAAGACTTCTGGTCTAAAGATATGCCAGTTAATTTCAAACTTACACCTGATGGCTTCAGTATTGCTTTAATACTTAAAGTGGTTGTATACCCCTTTTTTACATTTTTGGTTTCAATGTTTTTATTAAATTTTTCAACATAAAAAAAAGGGGGTATAAATAACATTATATAAAAAAATGCATTAGAAATAGTACAAGAAATTCCATGTTCAGAATAATATATATAAAGTGTATTAAATATATATTATGAGCAAGTAAAACATAGAATGTATTGAAAAATAAAATATACAGAACTAAATAAAATAAATTAAACAAGGTAATCTTTTTTACATTTTTACCTACAGGTAAGCCTATAATAAGGCTTGCCTGTAGGTAAAAGAAATATCTCCTAAACCTACACAGTTTAGGAGATATTCACCCTGCATGCAGCCGCTGACATCAACGGCGAATGCGCAGTGAAGGTTCGGCGAATCGTGCCGGAACGGAGGACTCTCGCGCGCATTCACGGGAGTGACGTCATCGCGGCTCCGGCCACTCACAGTGCCAGAGCCGAGAACCCGGAAGAAACGAAGAGGGGAAAATGTCAGCTCCCTTGGCGTTGACCGGGATGCGATATGGGGGCTTCGTTCTAAGGTAAGTATTTCTTATTTATTTTCAATTTTTTCCTTTTTTTTTTTTTTCATTTTGCGGGTGTACAACCGCTTTAAAGCAGAGCTGCACTTTAGCTCATATAAATAAATAGGTTCTCTTTAATATCCCACCTTCCCCACATTCCATCAGCATATGTAATTACCTTTTGCTTCACTTCCAGCTGTGTGATGCAAAACAAATACGCCGTACTCCCGGTTGAGAGGAACATAAGACCTGCACCTTTCATCTCATATGACAGCTTTGGTAATTTGCTAAGCGCTGTCACTTAGGGCTCATGCACACTGCAGCAGCTTGTACTTTTTTGGACGCTTTTGCATGTTTTTAATGAGCTCCTTATGAGCTTTTTTTGAGCATATGCGTTTTTCCACAAACCCTTCCCTCAGTTAATTTTTCCTATAATTAAATGTTTTTTTTGTGTGTGTTTTCGATCTTCTTTGCGCATTTTTGGGCACTTAGGCATCTTTTCTGCCCGGAAGCTCCTCTCGAAAACGCGAGTTTGGTGGGGGATTTTTTCTGCTTGTAAGAGCATATGTCTGTAAACTGAAAAAGCCATAGTGTGCATGGACACATTGGCTAACATAGAGGGGAGTTTCCAGACAGGAAAAAATGAAAGCTCAAAAAAAGCTTAAAAGCCTGTAGGAGCAGCTTCTTTGAGCTGCAGTGTGCATGAGCCCTTAGAGTTAGGAAAGAGTCCTCAGCCTCTCTCCTGTGTAAGCTTCAGTTGGAGTTACTTGGAGCTTACATGACTTCTTTTCCTCTCTCCCGGTAGCTAGTTGGGTGATCTATGTACATTACAAGGATTTTAGCAAACTTTGTTGGAGATTCCTACCTTTTGTTATTTTGATGAAATAACTGTTTTGGCTGTGTCCATGTACTGAGTGAATCTTTATGGGAATGATTTTAGAATGATCAATCAGTTGCTGCACCTGCAGGGCTATAATGAGAAAATTGCCCTGCATCCCTTATGGATGTAATTTCCCTTTGGCAAAGGGAACGCCCAAAATCTGACTTGCATCTTAGCGCAGACTTCTGGGAAAATTGGTGAGCCAATCACACAAGCAGGACATTACATTTTCAGGGGACGTTTTGTACATCATCTGTGTACACAACACCTCTAGGTAGCCATATTGCATTGCATTTTACAGAAAATTACAGCGCTGCAGATTGGAAAGGAAATGTAATTTTTAGTAACATTCAATAACAATATGATTTGAGTTGCAATTGTATACACTGTATTTTATTTTTTTATTTGCCAATTTTATTTATTTTTCTCATGAAAGTGGAGGTACCCTTTAGGTGTTTCAGCAGTATTGACTTGAAAAATTACTAAGGGCTCAGCATTTTATACCTTTTATTGAATGCCCCTAGGGCATCCAAACACCTGCTGCCCTCAACCTTTACAGCTTGCTCTAGGCACAGAGGGTGTTATTTACTAAAGGCGAATCCACTTTGCACTACAAGTGCAAACTACTCTTGACATTGGAAGTGCAGTCGCTGTAGATCTGAGGGGGACATGCAAGGAAAATAAAAAACAGCATTTTAGCTTGCACATGATTGGATAATATCAGCAGAGTTTTCCCTCATTTCAGATCTACCCCTCAGATTTACAGCGACTGCACTTCCAAGTTCACTTTCAGTGCAATTTAAAGTGCATTTTGCACTTGTAGTTTGCACTTGTAGTGAAAAGTGCATTTGCCTTTAGTAAATGACCCCCAGTGTGCCAATTTCCTCAAATTCCAGGGAGGGGAGCATGCTCCCTGTGCATGTTCGATAAGAGGACAATGCAGGAAGAAGGGAGTAGGGGAGTGTCTTCAAAAAAATGGCGTATCCTCATAAATGTCTTTGTAGGGATGTCTTGCAGAGACAAATGATCCGTATTTTATTGTAGATCCTGGAGAAGAAGGAAGGTCTGTTCCGAAAACACATGATGGGAAAACGTGTGGACTATGCTGCACGATCTGTTATTTGCCCCGATATGTACATCGGCACCAACGAGATTGGAATTCCAATGGTATGTAGAAGTGACTTACTGTAGGATGGGGGGGGTTATCTAAAGGTTCTCTGTACACAGGAGATGGGCAGCACCAACTAAAAACAGAGTACTACAGTTACTAAACACTTGTCCTTTATAAAACTCCCTGTGAGAGGGCGAAATGCATTGACGGAATATCCGGTTTCTAATCCACACAACGTCACTTTGGTGGAACGCACGCCGTTGGCAATGCTTCCTATTTTAAACCTTTGCTAAATCCATGCCTATTTTTAACCTACATTGTGTAAGTACCTGTCTATTTTTGCAATAAATTCCTTTATTAAGCAGTACTTCACTATAGTCCCCTTTCTTTGTTGTTTTGGGCACTATGATCCATGCCTGATGGTCATGAACATTGGAGATCTTCCTGTTATATTGATGTGACTCAGCCATCCCTGGCCAACACTCTAAGCCTGAACAACCCCTAGACGGAAAAGCTAGAGGTCCATTCCATCCAGCGAGTGGGGACACAGAAGGAGGGAGTGTGGCGCACCTTGAGATTTGGAGCACGACAGCGCCTTTTTTATTATTGGAGCACATCATTCACCAATATATGGACTTTCACTTTTTTATGAATTGTTTGCACTGCATTTATTGTTATATTTGTATATTTGCGAGCGCTGTAATTCTTTCTTTTTTCATTTATCCATTTGTCAAATGTTAGCACTTTGTGTACAGCAGCTGCATTCTTCACATTCACTTATGCATATTTTTCACATATTTTTTTTTTTATATACTTATATATTACATATGTATTATATATACAGCGCGAGTTATATATTTAGATACCGTATATACTCGAGTATAAGCCGACCCGAATATAAGCCGAGGCACCTAATTTTACCACAAAAACTGGGAAACCGTATTGACTCGAGTATAAGCCTAGGGTGTCCATCTGCATGCCTCACTGTGTCCATGTCCATGCCTCAGGCCTCGTACACACGGCCGAGATTCTCGTCGAAAAAAACATGTCGTTTTTTTCGACGAGATTCCTGGACAAGAAAATTATCCCGGCCGAGTGTACACACGCTCGTTTCAAAGAACCCGCGGTTCTTTGAATGGAGCGTATGCGGTGACGTCATCGACTACGACGAGCATGCGCTCGTCACATTCGATGCCGTCGCCGCCATCTTGGTATACCCTACGTATGCCTAGGAAGCTACCGCGCATGCGTCAAATTCATTTCGAACATGCGTGGGCTTCCCGGCGGACAGGTAAGTGTACACACACTCACTTTTCTCGTCGAGAAACAGGCTGACGAGAATCTCGACGAGAAAATAGAGAGCAGGTTCTCTATTTTCTCGTCGAGGTTACTTGTCGGTTTTCTCGACGAGAAACCAGATAGCCGCGTACACACGACTGATTTACTCGGCAAGACATCTCTGCCAGCAAGTTTCTTGCTGGTTCTTGCCGAGAAAATCGGTCGTGTGTACGAGGCCTCACTGTGCCCATGCCTCACTGTGCCCATGACTAGACTGACGTTTAACATGGGAGTCTATGGAAACTTTGCACACTTGTAGAGAAAGAGTGGCACTACATGTGTGGCAAGTTTCGGATCCAGGGGACCTAATACCGGCCGGTATTGGGTCCCCAAATTCAATAGAGAAATGACCGTTTAACATGGGAGTCTATGGAAGGGGTGCCCGGCTTTGAAAAATCGTTGCTCCCCGGCCGTAGGTCCCCCTTGCAACAAACTTTGCACACTTAGATAGAAAGAGTGGAGCTACATGTGTGGCAAGTTTGGGGTCCAGGGGACCTATGGCCGGCCGGTATCGGGTACCCAAAATCCGGGGAGATCAGTCGCAAAAAGGTGACTCGAGTATAAGCCGGGGGGGGGGGGGGGGGGGGGGCATTTTCAGCACACAAAAAATGTGCTGAAAAACTCGGCTTATACTCGAGTATATACAGTATATTCCGTTCACCAAAATTGTGTGAATTGACCTTTTTTGTACAGTAATACCTCGGATTGCGATTAACGAGCGTTTCGCAATATGAGCTATTACTTTTATAAAATTCTGACTCAGTTTGCGAGTGTTGTCTCGCAAAAGGAGCAGGATTCAAGCTTCTGCGGTGTGCAGTACCACATGTGGCCAGAGGTACGTGGGCGCCGGTGACACTCGGAGCCATTCGGATGCACTGGGAAATACTCAGTTTCCCAACCTCTCAGAGGCTTTCCAATCGGTCTCCGAGTATTTACGAGTCTCTCGGTCCAAATGCGGTACTTTATACAATAGAAGTTAATGTGGAACAAATTATCTTTGTTTCCATTGACTTCTATGGGGAAACTCGCTTTTATAAGCGAGTGTTTTGGATTACAAGCATTCTCCTGGAACGGATTATGCTCATAATCCAAGGTTCCACTGTACAGGACTCGGGCAGAGTATTCGTACACTAATGGTATGTCTTCAAGCAATGAATAAGAAGTGTTGGCTACAATAAGGAGACTGAACTGTGCCAACAGGTCAGAAGACCTGTCTTGCCCTAAAGTGAGGGGAATTCCCCCCAGACAGGATTAAAAACCAAACCATAGCTCTGATTTTTCTTTGCTCTGTACAAACCAATACAGTTGGGTTTCAAAGGTAATTTATTCCAATGTTTATTACTGGAGAATATTGCATCTACCCCAGTCAATGGTAGATAGAATGAAGTATGCATATTGGATCAGTCTCCTTATATAGTAGGCTATGCCCAGTTACATCAGCCAGAAGAACAAATGTCTTATTTAAGGTGGTGTGAATATAAACCAAAAAATTCAGAATTAAACAACATCTTGTTTTTGTTTTTTTTTCTCTATAAGGTGTTTGCCACAAAGCTGACCTACCCCCAGCTTGTTACGCCATGGAACGTCCAGGAACTGAGACAGGCTGTTATGAATGGGCCAAACGTTCACCCTGGAGCCTCCATAGTGGTCGGTGAAGAAGGCTCGCGTACAATATTGAGTGCCACTGATGCAACACAGAGAGAGGCCATTGCAAAGCAGCTTCTTACTCCCTCCACCAGTGTGCAGAGATTCACCTCCAAGATTGTGAGTCCCTGTGATCTGCTGTTCTCTCAGTAATCTGGGATGGCCATTGGTTGTAGCTTTAGGCCCTTGCACGCTGGAGCTTGAAAAAGCTCAGTACTGCGTTTTTGTTTGTGTTTTTTTTCTGTTTTTTTTTACTAATCTAAAATGTAGACCATTGCTTACATTGTGCCTGTATACACAGGCACCTAAACAAGCATTGCATATTCTTGAGTAAAAAAAATTAAAAAATCGGTACGAGCAAATACGCGCACATGAGCATAAATATGAATGGATTTTCCCTTGGAATGTAATGTGCGCAAAATAAACGCATGAAATTACATCCTGAAAACCGATGCTCAAACATCAGTACCATGTGCAAAGAGGCCTTACCAGTTTCAGCAACACTGGAACTTAAATGAAAAATGTGGGAATATAAAAAAAAATAAACCTACATGCTTGCTTACCTAATGCTGCAGCTGTCCCTCGTCCGGCTCTAAGCCCAAGAACTGAGCGATCACCTGACTGCTGATCGCTCAGTTCTCGGGTCATCTCTGAGCAGAGTAGTGACTGTTAGGCACCTCTCTCTGCTCAGCCTTCTCCAGTGCTCACCAGCAGGAGCAGCTGTTTTGTGGCTATTGGGTGGTTTTGCAAGGGTGGCCTTTTACAGGTAAAGAACATGCATAAAATAAATTCAATGCACATAATCTTACTGGAGGATTATTATAGAAATCAATGGCCTGGGTCTCGAATTTTTTTTTTTTTTTTTAGGGTTATCTGTTTATTTCATGTAATTTGTACTTTATGTCTGTCAGGTGTATCGCCATGTAAAGAACGGAGACATCCTGCTGCTTAACCGACAGCCCACCTTACACAGGCCATCCATACAAGCCCACAAGGCCCGAATACTTCCAGGGGAGAAGGTCCTGAGGCTGCACTATGCCAACTGCAAGGCTTACAATGCTGACTTTGATGGTGATGAAATGAACGCTCACTTCCCCCAGGGTGAACTAGGCCGGGCAGAAGCCTACACCATAGCGTGTACTGATGAGCAGTACTTGGTGCCTAAGGTACTACAGATCTAAAATAATCCTGTTTGTTTTTAGAGTTTGAAAAAAACTCTTCTAATTAGATCCAGTAAAACAATGCAAGGACCAAGTGATGATATTCAGACGTGGCTAAAGTCATATGAAATAATTTTTGCTATAGATGGATGTTTTTGGCACACAGTGGGGTTGATTTACTAAAAATGGAGAGTGCAAAATCTGGTGCAGCTCTACATAGAAACCAATCGGCTTCCAGGTTTTATTGTCAAAGCTTAATTGAACAAGCTGAAGTTAGAAGCTGATTTGCTACAATGTACAGTTGCACCAAATTTTGCCCACTCTAGTTTTAGTAAATCGACCTCAGTTTTTCCTATTTTCTTTTATTGAGTAATATTTTACATATAAAGAAAAAGCATTGAAGTAGAGCAGGGGTGTCCAACCTGCAGCCCAGGACGGCTTTGAATGTGGCTCGAAACTTAATTCGTAAACTTACTTAATTTTTTTTATTTATTAATTTTTATTTATCTTTTGGTAAAAAATGCATTTACCCTTAGTAAACACATGCGGCCAAAACATTTTTTGACAGGTTTATCTTTACTGGACTTTAAAAAAAAATTATCTTCCCAAAGAAAAATATCTCACTCGTCACAATCATGCTTTATTCATGTCATCAGTTTTCGGCAGGTCCTGTATTTATGTGCAACTACTGTATATTATTATTATTATTATTATTATAACATATATTACTCTTTCGTTCATGGACCGACACCGCTTCTCTATTGACAAAGTGGATATTATCCGTTAATTAGGAGTGACTAGGCAGAAAACTTGTAAAAAGTGTTGCATCACACCTTCTACAGTACCCCCCCTGGGGCGGGCCCTCTGGGTATATCCCCTCAGTCTGCATCTCACAGATCAGTTTTTTTCTGTCTAGCAAGTAGGACATGGCTCCCTTCGGGCCCATGTTGGTCCGGGGAAAAAATGTTTTTTCTACATTTAGTTTTTTTGTTTGTTTTCTGCGATCTTCGATCAACTGCCGACTGGGTGACAGGCTGGATCCTCGATCCTTGTAGTCCCCCCAGTTTCGGCCATCGAGCGTGTGCCGACCCTAGTTAAGTGCAGGGTTTTCCACGACATACCCGTCGCCCTACGGGTGTCCGGTGAGCTTACACTCCAGGGCCTGCATCGGACTGCTCATCTTCGGCTGACCTTATGGCCGAGTGGTTGTGGCCCCTTTCTGTCTTCTCTCCCTGCCTTCCCTCCTCCCTGGGCTCTGAGTAAGGTTGCTGGGTGCTGGGGGTCACCTAAGGGGTTCCATCTGGTGCGGGGCTGGCTGTAACTATGCATTTAAAAGATGTAATTTCTGCTTACCTGTGTGTGCTTCTTCTCCCTCCATGCTGTCGGTGGCCATTTTGCGGTGGTCCATGCCTGTTTTGGCCTCTAGTGACTGCCCAGCGGCCATTTTCTTGTAGTTTTGCGCCTATATGTATAGATCGCCGCTTGGCGGACATTTTCTTGTGGTCCGCACCTGCTTGGCCTCTATCGATTGTTCGGCGGCCATGTTTCCTAGGATTCGCGCTGTATATGTTTACCGCCGCTCGGCGGCCATCTTTTTGGGGTCCGCAGCCGCTTTTGCCTCTATTTTCGGCTCTGCGGCCATTTTCTTGGAGCCCACATGTTCCATACAGCCGCTTGGCGGCCATTTTGCCATAGTCTCCGGCCTCTAGGGTGCATTACACTGGCACAAAAAATTTCACAGGAAACGCTGATAACCTATCAGACTGACACAGCAGCAGTGGGATAGCATCACAGGCGCAGCACACGGCAGCATAGCGGTACCGATCCAAGGGTGGTGAGTCCTCTGGGTGACCCAGCATCTCTGATCAGCTAGGAGGGTGGCCTATTGATATCTTGCCTGGAGCCCTGTGGGTGTCAGTGCGTGGTCAGCATGGCATCTGAGCCAGAGGTTTTTTCCCCTGAAACACCAGATTTAGCAGCTGGTGCCCCTGATGTGCCTATGGGCACTATGTCAGCAATCCTAGAGGCTTTTGCTGCCAGTGTGGAAGCAGCACACGGGAATACAGGGGGTAGTAAATGCCCCCGTCCCCTGCAATCTTCTGGGGGATAATTCTGATGCAGAACCAGGTCCAGCTATGGCTCATGACCCGGATTATGATGCATCTGAGACTACAGACCGTGACCTGTCAGATAGTGAGAATGCTCCAAGTCCAGGTCAGCACTCAAAAAGGCTTTGGTATCTGACCTATTACTTCAGTGCGGAGTACGCTAAGAATAGAGAATGCTGCAGAAGCAGCAGAGACACCGGTCCCCTTTTTGGGTTCCCTAAAGCCAGCCCGCACTGCTAAGGTGTTCCTTGTGTGTCTTATATTAATAAGCTCTTGTACAAGGACTGGGAAAACCCACTGAGGTTTTTTCCTTTTTCAGCCCTAAAAAATTTCTTTATTTTTTATTTTTGGGCGGTCCGGTACCCCTTGAGGAGAGTTCCTGAAAGATGGACCTCTCCCCCGATAGTGGACCCCCCTGTGTCCAGACTTAACAAGTTACCACGATTCCGGTGGAGGGGGCTCCTGTCTTCAGGGAAACTCGCTACCTATACACAGTGGGGGGCTCAGAGGTACGTCCAGCATTGGCTGGGGTTTGTCTGACGTTTCAGACACTTACTGAGAAGGTACCAGCACGGGAGGCTCCTCCGTACGAGGTAGCTCTGGCCGACCAGTTGGTACAGGGTCTTGAGTCTGTCTGCAAGTCAGACATGGATACTATCCCCTTGCTGTCTTGAGCCTCAGTTTATGCGGTGGCACTACGCCACCTGATCTGACTAAGGTACTGGTCTGCGGACTAATCTTCCAAGAAGGCCCTGTTGGATCTGCCCTTTTAGGGCGACAGACTTTTGGGGCCTTGCTGGATGACATCATTTAAGATGCCACAGGAGGTAAGATCACATTGCTTGGGCAATCCAAATAAGGTTAAGGAGCCACGCCATAGGCTAGGGCCCTCCTTCACCGCATACAGGCGGTCCCTTCGTCCGCCTAGTGCGGCAAGTAAACAACCCCAGGCCGATAAAGCGCCTGCTGAGGGACAGAAGCGTCCCTGGGTTTGCAAGCCCAACCTGGCTTGCCTACCGAACAGATGTTTCCCTCTTAACCGCCAGCTTCTGCCGACTTGTCGGGAAGCCCTACATGGGGCGGTACAAAACCTGCTAATACGCAGGGTAAACCTTCCTGTCTTTGTACAGGAACGGGTTTTCTTCTCAAATCTGTTCGTAGTACTGGAGAGGGTTCGTCCTATCTTGGATATCAGGACCCTCAACTGCTTTGTAAGAGTACAAAGATTCCGGAAAGGAGTTGGCTCGCTCTGTTGTCGCTGCCCTCCATCCAGGGGATTTTCCGGCATCCTTGATCATCAAGGACGCATGCTGCATGTCTCCAGATGCACCAGGCATCAGAGAGGTCTGCGTTGGCGGCCGGGGAAGACTACTGCCAATGGTGGCTCTCCCCTTTGGCCTGGCATCAGCACCAAGGGTGTTCACCAAGGTGCTTGCCACGATTCTGGCCCTACTAAGACAGCGTGGCATCGCTATCATGGGCAACTTGGACGATCTTCTTCTGAGGGTCACTTCAAACTTAAATTTAGAAGTGAGCGGGTCTATAACCTGTCAGACCCTCCGATACTTGGTTGGGTGCTGAACACTCAGAAGTCAGTATTGGTACCGTCCCAACTCCTTGTATATCTAGGGTTGATTCTGGACTCCTAAGAGGCGTACGGTTTTTTCCCCTTAGGGGAAAGTTGCAGACCCGTCGGGTTGCGGTGCGGCAGTTGACATCCCAAGGAGGGGTTGTCATGCCACCTTTGCAGGCGAGTCCTAAACCTTATGGTAGCCTTCTTCGAGGCGGTACCATAGGTACTATTTCACACGCGAGTGTTACAGAGGGTAACTCTGTCCTGAAGGGTCAAGTGCCCTTCATCCCTGGATTATCAGATCCGGGTGAGCCACCTAAACAGGGCTTCCCTAGTTGGTGGCCGACTTCACTGGCATTCTGTCTGGGAAGTTGTTCCTTCCTTTTACTGGATAGTGGTCACGGTGGACGCCTGTGTTCCCGGTTGCGGAGGAGTCTGAAGAGCTCCGTCAACCTGGGTCACTGGACTCTGGAGGAATTTCATTGCAGATCATTGGCCTGAAGGTCGGGGATCTGGCTTTGCCTCTCCACATGGTCTCAGAGACTACAAGGGCGTCCAGTCAGAATCTAGTCGGACAAACACCACAGTTGTGGCGTATGTCAATCATCAAGGAGGAGCAAGCAACTCTGCTGCAGCATCGGAGGTCGCTCACCTCCTAAGGCTCCCTTACCAGAGAGGAAGCACGCCAGTCGTATATCTCCTCACTTCTCGATCCAATCAGAAGGTACTGAGGTTGTGGCCAGGTCAAGTGACCCATGGGCAAACACGACAGATGCGTTGATGGCACTGTGGAGTCAGTACCGACTAATCTATGGCTTCCTCCTCGGAAACTCCTTCCTCATCTGCTTCACAGATTGGAAAAAGAGAGGATTACAATGGTCCCAATTGCTTTGAATTGGCTTCAGAGCCGATCTAGTGCGTCTGGTAGCAGACGCCTTTTGGCAGCTACCGCTAAGGAAGGACCTGTTGTCGCAAGGTCCAGACGCCATCCTGTTTTACAGTAACTGGCTTGAGAGCCAGGTGCTAAGAGACCGGGACCTGTCAGACTCGGTGATATCTACCATGAGGAGTGCTCGGAAATCATCCCCTAGGAAGATTTACCGTTGCACTTGGAAGACCTACACATCCATTTGTGAGGAAATGAGGTGGCATCCGCATACTTATTTGGTTCCAGAGTCCTGCTGTTCTCAGCAGGGAACGGGCCAAAAATTCTACTGTTAAAGGAGTAGTAAAGGTAAATGTTTTTTCACCTTAATGCATCCTATGCATTAAGGTAAAAAAACATTTGACAAAACCGCCCCCCCCCCGAGCCCCCGTTTTACTTACCTGGCCCCTCGAAAGTCCCTCGCTCGCTCCCGTCATCCTCCGAGTTCCTGTGCCTGGCCGTTGATTGGCTACTGTGGATGGATTGAAAGCAGCGCAGCCATTGGCTGGCGCTGCTGTCAATCTTGTCCAATGACGCGGCACGTCGGGGGGCGGGGCCGAGTGATACAGTCGGCGGCTATGGCCGCCGCTGTATCACGGGAGCGCGCCCGCAGTAACTCCAAACCATGCGAGCTCGCTCGCATTATGGTGTGGAGTCCTTGCGGGGAGGAGCCGAGACAGCCGCCGAGGGACCCCAGAAGCGGAGGATCGGGGCCACTGTGTGCAAAACGAGCTGCACAGTGGAGGTAAGTATAATATGTTTGTTATTTTTTTTAAAAAACGGGAACCTGTAGTGTTCCTTTAAGTACAATTAGGGGGCAGGTATCTGCCCTGGCTGTCCTTTCATCGACCCCTGGTGGCTCACTCTAGTGAGAATGTGTTTGTACAGTGGGTTCGGCAGGCAGCCCCTCCGGTCCACCCTCCACTACATCCATGGGGCTTGTGTAGCAGACCTCCTGTTGGTGTCTACCACTACGAGAGGACCTGCTGTCGCAGGGTCCCATATGCCATCCTGTCTGCAGTCGATAGCTTCAACGGCATGGCCTCTAAGAGTTTCAGAAGCCACCGTTTGAGAACATCAGAGAGATTCTCTTGTTGATACCTTCTTAGAAGGTGGTCCTTTTGGTGGCTGTTATGCCAGTTAAGACGGGTTTCTGAGTCATACAAGCCTCCCTATCTGATCTTCCACAAGGATAAGGGTAAGGCTTCTTATCTGATCTTCTACAAGGATAGGGTGGTGCTGCGGCCGCAGCCTTTATTTCTTCCTAGAAGTCGTGTTCGACTTTCCATCTCAAGGAAGACATTGTACTGCCATCCTTGTGTCCTTATATGTCGAATCCTAAGGAGACGACCCTGCATTCTTGGACGTGGTCCAAACTCTGAGAGAATGCTTGTCTGGTACTGTTCCGTTCCAGAATCCAGGCTCACTGTTTATTTTTCAGTGGCTGGTCCCCAGTAGGGCCCAGTGGTCTCGTCGGCCACCATTCTAGGTGGATCTGACAGATTGTGATCAGGCTTACGCCATGAGGGGGATTCAACCAGGGCAATAGATGCCTCTTGGTGTTACGTCGGTAAAACGGTTTTCTGAGCCGGCAGCCTTGTCATGCAGGGCTCATTATCTGATCTTCCACAAGGATAGGTGGTGCTGTGTCCGCAGCCTTCTTCTTCCTAAGGTCTTTTGACCTTCCATCAAGGAAGACATTGTGCTGCCATCCTTGTGTCCTCATCCGTCGAATCCTAAGGAAACGACGTTGTATATTTTGGACGCTGACCGAGCTCTGAGAGCATCAAGCGTCTGTTTTCACCAGGTGTGTAAGGCGGCGACCTGCTCGTCCGTTCACACTTTCACTAAACTTTACAAGTTGATGTGTGTGCATCTTCGGATGCTTCCTTCGGCCGCAAGATATGGCCGTTTAGAGTTGCAACTCCTCCGTGGAGGAGTGCTGTTTTGTGTTTGGGGTGAAGTTTACTTTTATGCTGTTACCACCCCTCGTTTTTTCTCTGACACTGCTTTGGGATGTCCCACTTTGTCAATAGAGAAGCTGTGTCGGTCCATGAACGAAAGGGTAAATAGGATTTTTTACTCACCGTAAAATCCTTTTCTCGGAGTCCATGGACCGACACAGCACCCACCCCTCCTTTTTAAGTTTGTACTGCTTTATGACGTGACCTGGGCGGTACTGTAGAAGTTGTGATGCAACACTTTTTACAAGTTTTCTGCCTAGTCACTCCTAATTAACAGATAATACCCACTTTGTCAATAGAGAAGCTGTGTCGGTCCATGAACTCAGAGAAAAGGATTTTTTTCTCATGTTATTGCCATTACCAAGTAATCCCTATCTCAGAATCGGCAATTTTCAGCCCTTCTTTTTAAAGTATGTTCTTCTGCTGTAAAGATAGTGATATCTGCTTTAGGCTTCATGCTCACTGTTTTTAGCCCATCTGCGAAAAATCGCTGTATTTTCAGGAGGCACAGGTTTAGCATCCAGCAGCCTGTCAAAATCTTTAGGCTCCATGCACACTAGCGTTTTTTTTTTTTTATTAGCTTCTAGGAGAAGAAAAAAAAATTGCTAAATAGTGTTATCCTATGTGTCCATGCACAGTTGCACACTAAAATAAAAGAAAACGCGCAAATAGACAAATTGGTGATTTTAGAATATAGATAATAAAATAAGATAATAAAGTGTTAATACAATCGATAAAGTGCACATAAAATCAATAAATCTGAAAATTCCATAACCATCATTATGGTCACTTCTTCTTATATATGCTGCAACACCGTGCTTCTAAAATGCAATGTGCTCCAAATTATCAATCACAATGGTGCTTCACCCGAAGTGATAATGAAATGCGCTCACCGGATAGCCTCGGCCACCAAGTGACCAATAGGTTGCACACTACTTTAGGCTATTAGCATTTTTTAAGCTTTAGCGTCTAGGAGCAGAAAAAAAAAAGTTTTTTTGTAGTTTCCTGGAGCGTTTTTCCAGCAGAATTGCTCCTAAACTCTCCCAATAGTGTTTTTGAGCTTTTTTTTTTTTCCTTTTACTGCAAGAATGCCAATAAAATGCTAATGCTCCTAAAACGCTGCTAAAATGCTATTACCAGCGTTTTTTTATCCAGTGATTTTATTTATTTTTTTCCAGCATTTTTTTAGCTTGACAAAAACGCTAGTTTGCATGGAGCCTAACAGAGCAAAATATGTGGCGGCACCTGGGCAGAGTAGTTGCACCTTTTTATGCATTCAGGGGTGTGTGAATAGAGAATAACTGTTTTTTGGGATTAAGTCTCTAAGCACAGTATGCTGCATTTGTGCCTGAAAACACTGGTATTTGATGTTGATGGGTCAAATCAATCAATCATGTGCATGAGGCTTAACTATGTTTTTTCTCAGAATTTGTTTATTTTTTTTAGGGCTCAGCCAATGAGCGCTCAACAGGCAAAAGTCTAAAAATTTATAATTTTCCAATTTGGAGACCCTCGCCCCTTGCTGCTGCAGGAGTGGAGTGCAGTCTCAGTAATATAACGAATGGTGACCAGACTTTTTTACTTTTTTGAACACCAATGCAAATTTTTTGGGATGAAAACTGATATGCTGAATCAGATTCATAGTTCATTCATTTACAAATAGACTATAGTCCTATTTCAAGAAGCTCTCAACAGCTCATGGAAAAAACTTTTTTTTTTTTGTTTTTTTTGTTTCCTGTTGTCTGGCTGTTTCTCTTATGTTATTTTAATTTTTTTCCCCAAAGGATGGGACGCCATTGGCAGGACTGATCCAGGATCACATGGTGTCTGGGGCAAGTATGACCATCCGAGGTTGTTTCTTCACCAGAGAACAGTACATGGAGCTGGTCTACAGGGGGCTGACAGATAAAAGTGGCCGGGTAAAAACCCTCCCACCAGCAATCCTAAAACCATACAAACTTTGGACAGGAAAGCAGGTAAAGCAAACCAGCAATTTGTATTTTATAGGCAGCAGCTGTAGCTGTTGAGCATTCTCTAATAGGGTCGTGTAAATGCTTGTTTTATTTTTTAGCTAGTTTGCTAACCTATACATTTTTTATGTGGTGGAAGGAGGAGGGGTCTGCGGTCCAAGCCCACCTGGCTTCATCTGTCTTGTTTTATGTTCTGCCCCACTACAGTAAGTTGGATTCTCCCATTTTCTTTTTCTCTTTGACAACACCAAACAAATTAAAAGTGTGGGAATTCATTTAAATTTTATTTAAATTAAAAATAACCATTCAAACTCATCTTTTATGGCTGCATCTTCGCTGTGATGCTGCAGCTGTCTCCTACCAGCTCTAAGTCTGAGAACCGAGCAATCACATCACAGATTGCTCACTTCTCGGTCTGCTCTCAGCAGAGAGCGGTGACTGTCAGTCACTGCTCTGTCCCTCCAGCACTCACTGGGAGGGGGCGGTATCAGGTGGCTCAGGCTCTCAGCAACGTGCTGAGAGGCTGATCCAGCTGCCAGTCAGGAATCTAAGTGGATCCTGACATTGTCGGTAACTTTCCAGAGCCTGCAGCGGCTTTATGATGTCCGCTGACAGCGGCCTTTAGCCTGCCGAAGGCTGATTCTGGGTCACAGGAGAGCACAAGTAAATGCACTCCTGTGACCCACAAGAGAAGTTTGGCCATGCTTCTCTGATTTGGCCATGCTTCTCTGATTTGGCCATGCTTCTCTGATTTGGCCATGCTTCCCTGATTTGGCCATGCTTCTCTGATTTGGCCATGCTTCTCTGTTTTGGCCATGCTTCTCTTCTAACAGACTAGGTAGCAAATGAAAGGGCTTCCGTTTTTAATTTACATACACTTTAGGCTGAGTTCACACTAGTGCGATACGCATGACCGTACACAATGGAGTTGGTTTACATATCTCCGTGGCGGCTGCGGAGTGAATTGCACAGAAGTCCTGTGCATCTTTGGCTCTGTTTCGGGTCCGAATTCAGGAAAACATTCATGGCCTAAGTCGTCCCTGAAACGGAGAACAGCACCGGACCCCTACTGTGAGCCGCATCCGATTTTAAGTGTGAACCCAGCCTCAAGCGAAGTATGGCTGAAGTTTTTTTTGGCCATACTTATCTTGCGGGTCAGGGGTCACCCTTGCATATAAATCATTTTTGGATTCAGTTCCCAATTCTTCATAAAGTAAAGATTTAGGATGGTAAAAAATGAAGAAATTAAGTCAGTATGGGTGTTCCAAAATGATGACCATACAGATGACAAAACAAGTCTAGAGTGTGGATGCACAAATGAAACAAAAATATCTAACATTTCAACCAAACGTGTTAAAACCCAAGACTATAAAGTTTATGTCCAAAGATCTGTATATCTTTACAGGAAGGGCTTTGTATGCATGTGGGCTTATATCTTTGTCATTCCTCCAGGCTACTCTGAGGATGCCAGACATGGTGAAAAGTGTTGGCTAGGCAGGCACCTTGTTTTTGATATGTGGGCACTTACCCCCTGCTTGTATTGTATCTTTTGCAGAGTAAATATGCAATATATTTCTTTATATAGAGAGAGAGAGAGAGATAAAAGGTGTGTGTGTTATAATTTTTAATATGAAGGGAATATTTATTATTATTATTATTATTATTTTGTATACAAGTCCTTATTAGAGAGCGAGATTGTCTAAAATTAAAGTTATCAGGGTTTTCTGGTTGTATCTACCATCCTGTATGATGTTCTGCTATTTATACTTATTCCCCACCGGGTGGCGCCTTCATTCCAGAATAAATTTTGTTTAAACTGATTGTAAAGGCAGATTCTGTGCATTAAGATAAAAAGCCTCCCCTAACACATGAGCCCCCTCTAGATCCAGCGATATTGTAGAAATGTCTCAGCTGCCCGGGACTCCCCTTCTCATTGGCTGAGACAGCAGCGCGGTGCCGTTGGCTCCCGTTACTGTCAATCAAACTCAGTCAGCCAATGAGAAGAGAAAGGGGGTGGGCTGCGGCTCCCAGAAAGCATTGTAAAAAAACAAGTATAAACTTTTAAAAAATAATAAAAAATAAAATAAACTGCTGACTGTCCACTGTAACATGACAATTAAAAAATAATTGGTATCGGCGAGTACTTGGGGGAGGGGGGGGGGGGCGGTATAGGTACTTTTACGCTGTCTCATGCGGCGTACACACGATCGGTTTTTCTGATGAAAAGACAGATGGACTTTTTTCATCGGACAAACCGATCATGTGTGAGCCCCATCGGTCTTTTTTCCATCGGTATAAAAAATAGAACCCATTTTAAATTTTACCGATGGGGGAAAAAAAAATTATAGCAAATTCCGATCGTCTGTGTGGAACTCCATCGGACAAAAAACCCACGCATGCTCAGAATCAAGTCGACTCATGCTCAGAAGCATTGAACTTCATTTTTCTCGGCTTGTCAGAGTGTTTTACGTCACAGCGTTTTGGGCGGTCGGAATTTTGACTGATGGTGTGTAGGCAAGACTGATGGAAGTCAGCTTCATCGGATTTCCGATGGAAAAATCCATTGGATTTTATTCCATCGGAAATCCGATCGTGTGTACAGGGCATTAAAGTAGTATCTGTGCAACCCTAATGTGTATGTATGAAGGAACCTTAGACTGTAAGCTCATTGAGGACAGGGACTGATGTGAATGTACAATATATATGTAAAGTGCTGCGTGAATTGACGGCACTATACAAGTACCTGAAATAAATAAATAACAGATTACTATAGAATAATGTTAAACAGCCTGGCTGTCACGCTGTGCCATGTGTGTTGTCTTCTTCAAATTTCTCTAAACTCCTCCATCATCCTCAGTCTAGTGGGCAAGTTGGCAGCTGACCTTTTCATAGTTAACACCTGAGCGTTTCAAAGTTGCATATTTTTACCGTGTTTTTGCCGTGATTTTGTTCAAGGCAGAAAAACGCCTGTAATCTGCCCCAAAGAAGCTCATGTTCTTTTTTGAGCTTAGGGCGTCTTTCAGGCGTTTTTGCTTAAGGTGACAAAACGCTCAGATGTGAACAGGTGCCATTGAAATGAATGGGACTTTGCTTGTTGGGCTTTTTTCAGGCATTTTACAAGCGTTTTTTGAGCTTAAACCGCTCAGGTGTGAATGCAGCCTCCAATCAGTACAGCATTTTTGTATCCAGGTGAGGGTTGAGGAAGTGGGACCAAGTACCATCAAACACAAGTATTCGATACACCCTGCATCCACCTCCCTCCTCTTCTTTGCTGTGATTTTATATATTTTTTTATTTATTTTTTTAGTGGCTGGGGGAGAAAGATTATGAGGATAGCCTAAGTTTTTTTCCAGTGAAGGTCACTTTAATAACATGTTTGAAACAAGAGTCAACAAAGATTTTTGACATAAACTTACATTCATTTTGGTTTCATGTAAAAATAGGATTTTTTGTACTCACCGTAAAATCCTTTTCTCTGACATCCATGGACTGACACGGTGTCTCTTTACACTTTACACGTGGGTTATGTCCCTGCTTGCAGGAGAAGACCTAGGCAGAATGTGAAATGTTATACATACATTCCAAAAGCCAGAGCTGAACAGCCCCACCCAGGGGGCGGTCCCTCCGTACATAACCCTCCCACTACAGTCAGCAGACTTCAGTTCGTAACAAAGCAGTACAAACTTAAAAGGAAGGGTGGGTGCCGTGTCAGTCCATGGATGTCAGAGAAAAGGATTTTACGGTGAGTACAAAAAATCCTATTTTCTCTTACCATCCATGGACTGACACGGTGTCTCTTTACACTTTACACGTGGGATGTCCCAAAGCAGTGTCAAGAGGGATGGGAGCAGTATAAATGGAAAAACCAAAACTTCACTCCAATAAGGCAGAGCTCCTCAACGAAGGAGTCGCAACTTTAAACAGCGGCCTGCAGCACCCTGCGGCCGAAGGAAGCATCCGAAGATGCAGCCACATTAACCTTATAAAACTTAAAAACCCTACACCCTACTAAGGCCCCTGGGCCAGATGGATTCCCGGATCACTACTATAGGAAATATCACGATCTTCTGGCCCCACATCTCTGTACTTACTTTAATGACCTGAGAAGCGGCAGCAAGCTCCCCAGCCATGAAAATGTAGCCTATATAAGTGTTATCCCGAAACCAGGAAAGGACCATACAGACTGTTCCAATTACCGCCCAATTTCTCTGATCAATACGGATCTTAAGATTCTAACCAAAATACTGGCCCAGAGACTTAATACTTTTCTTCAGTGTTATATCCATCCTGACCAAGCAGGTTTTGTCCCGACAAGACAGGCATCAGACCAAACCCGCCGGATAATTAACCTTATCTCGGCAGTTCGGTCTGATTGGGATGGAAAGGGGACTAGGAGGGGAATGTTACTTTCATTAGATATCCAGAGGGCGTTCGATTCTATCTCCTGGGACTATCTTTTTGATGTTCTCACACGCTTTGGATTTGGAGACGCTTTCTGGATCTCCTTCACATATTATATGATTCCCCCAGTGCCTCGCTAATGCTCAGAGGATATACATCCCAAACATTTCCTATCAGGAGAGGAACTAGACAGGGCTGCCCGTTGTCGCCACTATTATTCGCCCTGGCGATTGAACCACTAGCGCTCAAAATTCGCGCCTGCAGAGATATACAGGGCATTTATTGCGGAGACTATGAACACAAATGTTTACTCTTTGCGGACGACTTGTTGCTGACCTTGACCTCACCGATCACATCCCTACCTAATTTATATGCTATTTTGCAGCCTTTTTCCAACATTTCCGGGTTGGCAATTAATCATAGTAAGTCAAGAGCACTGAACTTATCTTTGCTAAGCTCCACTCAGGCTACGCTTGAAAAATCATTTCAATTCCGATGGGAATCCACAGCTCTCCCTTATTTAGGCATACAGCTGACCTCATCTATTGGTGAGTTGTACAAAGAGAATTATCCAGCCCTTTTCAAACGGCTAACAGCTGACATGGCTAAGTGGCAGGTTCACCCGCCATCGTGGTTTGGCAGACTTCACTCAATTAAAATGAATGTTCTACCTCGATTATTGTATTTCTTCCGTACCTTGCCAGTTTCATTGGCCCGTGATGACCTTAAACGATTCCAGAATAAAGTAATACAGTTTATTTGGGGTGATAAGAGACCCAGGGTGAATAGGAGCACTCTATACACGTTGAAGCGGAGAGGAGGACTTGGTCTTCCAGACTTACTAAAATATTTTTATGCTGCCCAGATAGCACAACTTACAAGGTTTCACTCCCAACAGGCACAGGCCATTTGGATGGCTATGGAATCTTATTCCTGCCGTCCCAAACCTATTTCTTATATTTTATGGCTCCCTATCAAGGAGCGACCTCCTATACTTTGCCCTACTTTATCCATGTCACTGGAACTATGGGACAGACTCTCCAGATCTCACAAATTCAAATCTCCTCATTCTCCATTGACACCTCTGCTTCAAAATAAAGCATTCACCCCGGGTCTCACCCCACTAGCGTTCGAATGGTGGACTAATAAGGGTTTTAAGTGTATTGCTGACTTGTGTGATCATAGAGGTATGCTGACCGAACGGACTATGGCTGACAGGCATCAAATGCCTCCAGCGGAGGGTTATAGGTTCGCCCAAATCTCACATTATGTACAAACCCTGGCTCGCAAGAGCGACCTAGCAACCCAAACTCCCATGGAACATCTATGCAAAAATTATGATAAAATTAAAGGACATTTATCTGCTATATATTCGATATTGCTGAGTGCATCGACAAAGCTGAATTATATGGTCCAATGGGAGACCGACTTGCAGGAAACCCTGGATCTGGACGAATGGCATAGGATAGCCGAGACAGCATCTCGTTCGCTCGTCAATACTTCGATAATTGAGGCCAATTATAAGGTTCTGCTGAGGTGGTATATGGTGCCGGTCAGACTGGCAACTTTTGTTTCAGGAGCTACCCCGTTGTGCTTTAGAGGATGTGGCCAGGTGGGCACCACCTATCATATTTGGTGGACATGCCCAAAGGTCCGGAGGTTTTGGATCAGGGTGTATAATTTAGTTTACTCCCTTACCCAACTAAACCTAACTAAATCAGCTAAGCAAGCACTACTGGGGGGAGGAGATGTGGAAGCCTCCAAGTCCTGCAAGAGGCTCTTGACATTTATATTTATCTCAGCCAAAATCACCATTGCTAGGAACTGGAAATCGGCAGCTCTACCATTCGATCAGCTTAAAGGCAAGTTGTCTTGGTTGATGCTAAACGAACGCTTGACCGCTCTGGCCCAAGATAAAATGAAACTGTTTCATAAAGTGTGGGACCCATGGCTTCGTTACCTAACTAATGACCCGGGGATGTTTACAGCATAGCCTAAGGGGTTAGGTTGGGATGTCTGGGTGCTGAATCGGGGCTCCTCCCCCCCCCCTCCCTCCCCCCATTCCCCCTCCTCAACTGTCCTTTCCTTACTCTGTTTCCTCCCTTCTATTCTCTGTCACTGTCCTCTTTCCTCTCTTTTGAAATGTATTTATTGTTTATTTTTGGAGTCAGATCCAGACCTTAGAGGTTTGTGCTGCTCCCTGTTTTCTCAGCTCCTACGGGACCATTGTCAGTCTGATCGGACCTCTGGGCTGCCCACACAGCCGGCTGAGTTGCGCCCCCCCCCGATAGATGGATGGGGGGGCGGCTCATCTGGGTGGACGGTTCAGATATGATCTGCGATGCTAATAGGGGTTAACGGCTCTACGGAGCTTCGGACTTATGTGAGCTATTAAGTAGTGATAATCGTTATTTCTACTTATTTATTTATTTTTATTTTTTTGTTTACTACTCCAAGGACCCCTACACTTAGTGATCTTCATTGTGTTACCCCAAATGTTGATTGTGACTGTACAATGTTATGTTGCGACTTTTATACATTTTGTATGACAAAACTTGAATAAAAATATTGAAACACAAAAGGCATGAACAGACGACCAGGTCGCCGCCTTGCACACTTGTGCAATCAACGCTTGATGTCGGGAAACCCAGGAAGCACCAATTGTCCTGGTGGAATGCGCCGTAACCGGAAAGGGAGGCGCCCGCCCTTTGAGAGCATAGGCTTGAATGACGGTTTGTCTGATTCCCCTAAAAATGATGGCAGACGAAACCGCTTGGCCCTGTTATGGACCAGAGACAGTCACAAATAGTGAGTTGGACTTCCGAATAGAAGCAGTAGCAGACAGGTACACCCGTAAGGCTCGTACCACCTCCAATATGTGCAGCGCAAACTCTCTGGGATGCGATGGGTGAGGGCACAAGGACGGGAGGGTAATGTCCTCATGTAGGTGAAAGGTCGACACCACCTTTGGCAAAAAAGGAAGGTCGCGGATGCAACACCGCCTTATCCTTATGGATGACTAAACATGGCGACTTGCAGGACAAAGCCGCCAACTCAGACACTCGTCAAACAGAAGTGATTGCCACTAAAAAGGCCACCTTCTGAGACAAGACAAGAAGGGAATATCCCGGATATTCCCAAAAGGAGGTTCCTGGAGGACCGAGAGCACCAAATTCAGATCCCACGGTGGGAGAGGAGGCTTGACAGGAGGGAGCACATGGCGAACCCAACCCAAGGTGCTAACCAAGAAAATGACCCGCTAGAGGTCGCTGAAAGAAGACGGCCAAGGCCAAAATCTGATCCTTGATGGTACTCAAAGCAAGCTTTTGGGTCACTCCACACTGCAGAGGACGCAGGATTCTGGGGACGGAATACGTCCGAGGACGCCAGTCCAGCGCTTCGCACATGGCGATATAAGCTTTCCAGGTACGGTGATAGATCTGCCTGGAGGAAGACTTCCGTGTCCTTAACATGGTCAAAATGACCGAGTCCGAGAGACCTTGGTCCCTCAACACCTGGCTTTTAACAGCCCTGCCGTTAAAGCCAGAGGCTGTAAGCCGGATGAAGCATAGGACCTTGAGACTGAAGGTCCTCCCCCATCGGCAACCGCCAGGGAACGTCCGCGACGAGACGTACCAGATCAGCGTACCAGTGATGCTGCGGCCAATCCGGAACAATTAGGATTGCCGGAGTTTATATCAGGCGATAAGGACCCTATGGGGCCACCAACGCATCCGAGGCATCGCCCAAGGATCCCTGGATCTGGCCACAACCTTGACCCTTGCGATTGAGTCGACAGGCCATCAGGTCCACATCCGGCGTGCCCCACCGTCGGTAAAGGAGTTGAAATATGCAAGGACCACTCTTCTTGGTCCGGTGTCTGGCGATTGGCGACTCAGATAGTCCGCCTGCCCATTGTCTATGCCCAGAATGTAAAATGGCCTACAGAGCCGGCATGTTTCTTCCGGCCCACTTCAGGATACGGACTACTTCGGAAGCCGCAGCTGAGCTCCGAGTTCCCCCTTGATGGTTTACATACGCCACCGCCGTGGTGGTGTCCGACTGGCTCCTGATGGAGCGACCCCGTACTCTCTCTGACCTGAGGAGAGACACAGTCCGATGGCCCGTATTACCAGAACAGTGATTGGTAAACGGGCTCGTCCGGAGTCCAAGGAATGAGCCGACGGGACTCCCCAGACTTCACCCCAGCCCGTCAGGCTGGTGTCCGTCGTGAGTACCATCCAGTGGATGGGAGGGGAACGACTTTCCGGACCGAAGAGCCGAGGATCTCAACCACCATGTCAGGAGCGCCCTGACCAGGTGAATCACCTGGATCTGAAGATCCAAGGACAAAGGGGATTTGTCCCAGGTGGACAAGATCTCCTTCTGCAATGCCCTGGTGTGTGATTGGGCATACGGAACGGCCGCGAAGGAGGCCACCACGAGACTCTGGACTCTCATGCAAAAAACGGATTGACAACCATTTTTGGGATGTCAGCACCCGCACCGCAGACTGAGGTGTCAGCAACTTCTCCAGAGGTAGGATACCTTTGCCTCCAAGGAGTCCAGAATCAGAACTAGATACTCCAGACACTGAGTCGGGACCAGGACTGACTCCTGAATGTTCAGGAACCACCCGAGTCCCTGAGGGTCTAATTGATGATAGTCACCTTTCCTCTAAGTCTGATCCACTTTCTGCTCTTAGCAGAAGATCGTCCAGATAGCCCACGACAGCAATACCTCGCTGTAACAGAAGGCTAGAACCGGAGCAAGCACCTTGGTGAACACCCTTGGTGCCGAGGCTAGGCCGAAAGGAAGAGCCACAATCGATAGTGGACTTCGCTGATCGCAAAGCGCAGAAACTTCCGGTGACTTGCGCAGATCGGAACATGCAAGTAGGCGTCCTTGAAGTCCAAGGACGCCAGAAGAAAATCCCTTTGGTGGAGTGTAGCGATCACCGTGCAAATGGATTCCATGCGGAATTTCTGCACCTTCTCGAAGGCATTCAGAGCCTTAAGGTCCAGGATAGGTCGAACCACGTCCTACTTTTGGGACGACAAACAGATTTGAGTAGAATCCCTGAAAACTCTCCTGTGACGGAACCGGCACAATCACTCCGGACCTGATCAAATCCTGTACAGCCCCCAAGAGGGCGGCCCGACAGGTAGGAAGGAGAGGAAGATTTGAGGGAAAGAATCTGTCTGGGGGCCAGGATCGGAATACTATCCTGTATCCTGAGGTGACCTCCTCGCACACCCACCAGTCGGAGATTCGGGAGGACCACCGATTCGTGACCTGCGAAGTCGTCCCCCCACCCCAGAGTCGGGCAGAGGCAAGACTTCACGCGGAGGCGGGCTCGGGAGCCGCTTGTTTGGCTTACGCACCCAGGGGCGCTTGTGCCCACCAGCCGCACTCCGTCAGTCTGGGAGGACCTACCTGTGGACTCGACTGACGAAAAAAAACCCTTGTTTGCTGGAAAGGAAAAGGCCCTGTTTGCGGCGGGCCCCCTTACCCTTGCCAGTCTAAGGAAGAAGAGTGCTTTCTTTCTCGTACATCACGGGACACAGAGCGACATAGTCATTACTAATGGGTTATATAGATACCGTCAGGTGCTGGCACTGGCAACTTCCAAAACCGGAAGTACCCTCCCCTATATAAGCCCCTCCCATCCGGGAGCACCTCAGTTTTTTGCCAGTGTCTAAGGTGTTGGCCAAGAAGAAACATGTGTTTTTCACTGAGCTTGCGTACAGGTTCTTTTGGGCCTCAGTAAGCTATTCCGGATCCGACCAAAAAAGCTTCATAGCTAAACGGTCGGTACCCGGGCCTTGCAGAGAAGAGCAAGGTTTTGCCTGTAATGCTTCTCTTAGGAGAGCTGGACCCTGGGATCCAGAGCTCTGGTCATACCCACGACCAAGATGTTTTCTGTGCAGGGTGCTATACAGGTCCAGGGGAGTGGAATCCTTGGGAACCCGGTCCCTGAAGGTTTGATTACAATGCCTGCCGTGATAGGTGAAGTTTGGGCTTTTGTGGACCAAACAAAGTCCTGCGGCGGGGAACAGGTAAGTGGGGGCCCCCAGGAACTTGGTTCTATTGGGGGACCCCCAAGCCTAATTTGTCTTTCTGTCTGTTACCTAATGGTATTCCCGCAAAATTCTGTGCATGCCTGTAACTACTAAAAAAATGTAATAATTTTTAATGGTGGTCAAGAAAAAAAAAAAAATTTTTATATATATATTTAATATATTAGACTGCG
This sequence comes from Rana muscosa, assembly GCA_029206835.1. Taxonomy (NCBI): domain Eukaryota; kingdom Metazoa; phylum Chordata; class Amphibia; order Anura; family Ranidae; genus Rana; species Rana muscosa. Next base: position 142,701,022 of record CM055116.1, on the reverse strand, counting down.
GTACCTGTGTTTGTCCACTAGAGGCCGCTGTGGAATGTTTTCTTGTCATGTGGACTAGCTTCTTCTCAGCAGAGCAAAGTCCAGGCAGATGGTGAGTTCTCTTATAGGAAACTGCTTCCTCTGCCATGTTGCAGTGCTTGTCCATCCCCCGGCCTGCGGCAAAGAGGGGCCCTGGCTCCTGTCCCTTGTTACCATATTTGAAATTAGCGCCGAAGGCGCACGTGCCCGCGCGCGCACGCGCCTCTATATATAGAGGTGAGCCGGGAAAGGGGGCGGAGCCTGGGGATGACGCTCTGTGCGCGCCGCAGCGCTTCTGCGCATGTGCGGGCGTCCTAGCAGTTTTAAAAAAACCACAATATTGTAGTGAGCTGGCTATGAAGTACAGAGACAGAGCTGGCAACATTTAAAGGCATACAGCAAGCGGTTGATACAGGCATCCCCTAGAAAGGCACATTAGTAGACACCAACTGTGATATAGCAGCAATTGTGCTAGACTATTCTCAGTAAAAGTGGTGTATTACGGCTGGAATACCTCAGCTTTAGGCTTAGGAATATGCCGTCCAGAAGCTCCGGAACTGAATCTTCCAGGAAGCGAAGGGGGTCTCATCGGGCTCGGAGGATCTTGGGCATACTCCTGCTGCACCAGTCTCCCCTGAAGTTCAGAGGTAAGTGACCGTAGAGACCCCGCAGGGGTACTTGGTACTGTGGCTGTCCTCAGTCACCTGCTCCTGTGTATGTAACAGAGGAGGTTTTTTCCTCAGCTCTGGGAGGATTAGAGAGAGATTGTCAACATTGATCGCTGCCTCCCTGTCAGGGAAAGCACGCCCGATCTCCGTCTCCTCCTTCAGAGTGCCTGTTAGCAGAGCAACAGTCCCATACAGGGATCGACCTGCCTGAAGGGGATCAGGATGAGGTTGATTCTGTTATAGAGGAATCAACAGTGGGGGAACCTTTTCTCAGCATCTCAAGCTGAAAGATTATGGGTTCAGTCTCTGACTAACATGGTCCGATCAGCATTTAAAAATGCACCTTGCGGAACCATCAACCACTGCTGTATCCTCGTTGGGGTCGCTAGAAGCCCCCAGACTGTTTGTTCTTTTCCACTTCACCCTTTACTGAAAGGGCTCATTTACCAGGATTGGGAACGTCCTGAGAAAATATTTATTCCCCCAAGAGATTTCCGGTGGTCTATCCCATGGAGGATAAGTTCATCAAAAAAAAAAATGGAAGGTCCCTACAGTGGACGCAGCCATCTCTTGTATGTATAAATCACTGACATGTCCAGTGGATAATGTCCAAATGTTCAAGAACCCAATAAATAAAAGATTGGAGTCCTTATGAAAATCTGCTTGGTGATACAACCAGCAGTAGCAGCTATTGGGGTCTGCTAAGCAGTGAAGGATCAGTTGAAACAGGTCTTGAGGGACTTGACAGATCAGCAGGCTTTGCCCTAGCTGATCTACCTAGAGCCTTAGGCTTTGCGGTTGACGCCATAAAGGATTCAATCCATCAGGCCTCCCGCCTTACGCTGTCTATAGTACATATGCGTAGGCTCCTATGGCTCAAAAACTGGTCTGCTGAAGCTCCCTGTAAAGAATGGCTGGTTAGCGTCCCATTTCATGGTGAACGCTTATTCAGGGAAAACCTGGACAAATATATCCAGAAAATTTCCAGCGGTAAAAATACGCTCTTGCCGGTTAAAAGCAGAGTTAGAGGTCCCTCTTTAAGAGGCCTGCTTCTCCAGTCCCTGGGGCATCGGCTGTGTAACAGTTCCGACGGCCTCCTCGGTCAAATCCCGGGGGTAAAAAACAGGGACAGTAGCAGGGTAATGAGAAACCCTGGGTCAGGGGAGGTACAAAACCTCCCCCAAAGTTAAATTCATTGAAGCCCCCACTCAGTCGGGTGGGGGGAGGACTCCAGTTGTTCGCAAGAGACCTGGCGGGACACGATCAAGACAGATAGGTGCTCTCCGCAGTAGGTTTGGGATACAGTTTGGAGTTAAAAGACTCTCCTCCTTCCCATTTTTGAGGTCAAACGTGCCAAGGGATCCCCGGAAGAGAGAGTCCCTCCTGTTGGCACTAGAACAACTATTGCTCCAAGGAGTAATTATGGAGGTTCCCCTGGAAGAATGAGGGTTCGGGTTTTACTCAAACCTCTTTACAGTCCCGAAGCAAACGCGGACGGGAGGCCCATATTAATTCTAAAAGGGCTATACAAATTCCTGTATATCAGGTCTTTCCGATGGAGTCGATCCGATCGGTGGCCACTGCCCTACAAGGGGAGGATTGGTTAGCCACGATCGACATCAAAGATGCTTATTTGCACATTCCCATCTTTCCAGTCCACCAAAAATTTCTACGCTTTGCAGTAGAAGGGCGCCATTTTCAGTTCAGAGCCTTACCCTTCGGTTTGGCCACAGCACCACGAGTGTTTACAAAAATTCTGGCCCTTTATTGGCCAATCTAAGAACACAAGGTGTAATGATAATGGCATATCTGGATGACTTGTTGCTGATAGACCACTCAGTGAAAAAACTAGACGTGGTCGTTCACAAGACGATCAAGTATCTGGAATCTCACGGTTGGATTATCAACCGAGACAAGTCAGCCCTAAAAACCAGTCAAAAGTCTGGAATACTTGGGGCTAAGGTTGGATTCAGGCCAGAGAAAAATATTCTTGCCTCGAGGAAAGGTGTTGTCTTTGAAAGATTTGATCCACTTAGTGGGTACAAAAAAGACAGCCGTCCATACGCCTGTATATGAGGCTGCTGGGAAAAATGGTGGCATCATTCGAAGCAGTACCCTACGGTCAATTCCATTCAAGGAATTTGCAAGGGGCCATACTGTCAGCCTGGAACAAAAAAATTCAGGCCCTAGACTTACAATGTCCTTGTCCCCTTCCGTTCGCAAGAGCCTCCGTTGGTGGTTGGTTCCCCAGAATCTGGAAAAAAGGAAATCCTTCAGTCCGATTTCTTGGAAGGTGGTCACTACAGATGCCAGCCTTATAGGCTGGGGAGCAGTACTGGAGCAATAGTCTCTCCAGGGCAGATGGTCGGATGCAGAAAAGGCCCTGCCCATCAATCTCTTAGAGATACGAGCAGCCCGGTATGCCCTAGTAGCATGGACATCCAAACTCCAAGGGTCCCCTGTCAGAATTCAATCAGACAATGCCACAGCAGTGGCATATATCAATCATCAGGGGGGCACCAGGAGTCGTGCAGCCCAGAGGGAAGTAAATTACATCCTGAAATGGGCAGAAAAAATATGTCCCAGCCATATCTGCGGTATTCATTCCAGGAGTGGAGAATTGGAAGGCGGACTTTCTAAGTCGCCAGCAATTAGGCCCAGAGGAAGGGTCCCTTCACCCCAAGGTTTTCTGGACAATATGTCAGCGGTGGGGAACATCGGATGTAGATCTTCTAGCATCCAGATTCAACGCAAAGGGGGACAGGTTTGTCTCTCAGACAAGGGATCCCCTAGCTTGCGGCTCGGATGCCCTAGTGTTCCCTTGGGATCAGTTCAAGCTGATATATGCATTCACACCGCCACAATGGTTACCTCGATTACTCCGCAGAATCAGGGTAGAAAAGAAACCAGTGATTCTGGTGGCTCCAGCGTGGCCCCGAAGAGCGTGGTACGTGGAGATTGTAAAATGTCAGTGGGGAGTCCTTGGACTCTCCCACATCGTCCGGACCTGCTTTCGCAAGGACCGATATACCACCCTTCCTTACCAGCCCTAGGTTTGACGGCCTGGCTATTGAAGCCCACATTCTAAAAAAGAGAGGGCTCTCTAATTCTGTGGTATCTACCATGATCAATGCCAGGAAGCCGGTATCCAGGCAGATCTACTATAGAATCTGGAAGGCGTACATCGCCTGGTGTGAAGCCAAGAAATGGCATCCACGTAAGTACGTAATAGGTAGGAGTCTGGACTCCCTGCAATGGGCTGTAGATAGGAAGCTTGCCTTGAGTACTATCAAGGGTCAGATTTCGGCCTTGTCAATATTTTTTCAAAGGCCCTTGGCTTCGCATTCACTAGTCAAAGCCTTTATACAAGGAGTGATGCGTATTAGTCCTCCGGTTAATATTCCCATATGTCCATGGGATCTAAACTTGGTTCTGTCGGTTCTACAGAAACAACCATTTGAACCATTACAGCATATTTCTTTGGTTCTTCTCACCAGGAAATTGATTTTTCTAGTAGCCATTTGTTCGGCTAAAAGAGTGTCGGAATTAGCAGCTATGTCCTGTAGGGAGCCATATCTGGTTATCCATAAGGACAGAGTAGTGTTACGTCCTCATCCAGCCTTTCTTCCTAAGGTGGTATCGAGGTTTCATTTGAACCAAGATGTGGTTCTTCCTTCTTTTTTCCCCAAACCTACTTCGGTAGAGGAAAAGTTATTGCATTCTTTGGATGTAGTAAGAGCAGTTAAAGCTTATCTAAAAGCCACTGCTCAGATTCGCAGAACGGATACTTTGTTTATTCTGCCGGAAGGCCCCAGAAAGGGTCAGGCAGCGTCAAAATCTACTTTAGCCAAGTGGTTTCGACAGGTCATTATGCAAGCCTATGGCTTGAGAAGGAGACCGCCTCCGTTCAAAGTTAGAGCGCACTCCACGAGAGCAGTTGGAACTTCATGGGCAGTGCATCACCAGGCCTCCCTGGCTCAAATCTGTAAGGCCGCAACATGGTCTTCGGTACACACGTTTACTAGGTCCTACCAGGTGGACGTTAGAAGTCAGGAGGATGTCGCCTTTGGGCGCAGTGTGTTGCAGGCCGCAAAAGATCCTCATGTCTGATAGCGCTCAGCTTATGTATGGTGTATCCCCCCCCTCATTGGGCATTGCTTTAGGACATCCCATTAGTAATGACTATGTCGCTCTGTGTCCCGTGATGTACGAGAAAGAAAATAGGATTTTTATAACAGCTTACCTGTAAAATCCTTTTCTTGGAGTACATCACGGGACACAGAGCTCCCGCCCCTCTTTAGGGACACTTATTGCTTTGCTACAAAACTGAGGTGCTCCCGGATGGGAGGGGCTTATATAGGGGAGGGTACTTCCGGTTTTGGAAGTTGCCAGTGCCAGCACCTGACGGTATCTATATAACCCATTAGTAATGACTATGTCGCTCTGTGTCCCGTGATGTACTCCAAGAAAAGGATTTTACAGGTAAGCTGTTATAAAAATCCTATTTTTACCTCCCATGACATCCTTGACGATGACATCCAGAGCAGCACCGAAAAGTCTACCACCTATAAAAAGGTAGATACGTCAGGAGCTTCTTAGAGGCTAGGTCAGCAGACCAGCATTTCAACCAGATAAGACGACGCCATACCACCGTCGGGACAGAGGCCCTGGATGTTAAAGGGCCCGCGTCCAACGTGGTGTCGCACACATAAACCAGGCCCTGCCCAGTTGGTGGGCCAGAGTAACTGTGTCTGGAGGAAGATTATGCTCCTGTACAGCTAGGTGCAACATTTTTGCCCAACCTGTAAGTGTTTTAAAACACAAGGGTCGCCGCTACCACAGGCCGTAGGGCGGATCCCAACAAGGCAAACATGGCTATGCGCACCACTTCTGACCTCCTGTCAGTGGGGTCCTTAATGCAGGAGTCCCCTCCATCGGGAGAGTGGTGGCCTTGTTCAACAGGGCGACTGGAAGGTCGACCACTGGGGGAGAAGCCCACTTTTTAAGTAGGGCATCTTCAAAGGGGTATCTGATAGACAAACGCCGCGGAACCATAAAAAATTCTTCTACGGCTTTTTCCAGACCTTATCAATGAGCTGGTCAAAGAAAGTACAATGGAAAAAACCCCTTTAGAAGGCCTGGCCTTAAAAGAACCAAAGGAGACAGTATCCGCCTGAGGTTCTGCATCCGCAGCATTTGAGCTTGAGAGTGTCCCTCACTGCAGTCATGAGCACACTAACAAGCGCCCTGTCATTTACTGACTCAGAACTGGAGTTTCCCTCATAAGGAATGTCCTGTTCAAAACCATCCATACATTCAGAACTAGGGTCCTGAGCGATAGTGGCTAGGCCCGTATCTGAATCAGCGCACTGCCCTCGAGTAGATAAAGTGGGGAGAGGGCGCCTTTTTTGTACCTTGCGCTTGCACACAGCTCCCATCCTGGTCAGAAATTGATTCCAGGGCTGCCCACAACAGGTCCATAGGGACCGCAGGTGCTGAAGCACTGCCTGTTGCCACTGACATTTTTAGGGGAAGCTGGTGACACAGACTCCATATTGTCCCCCTCTGAGACTCTCTCAGATAAAAAGTCCACCCACAGGCTGTGCTGACTGAGGAGGGGGCGCCCAGGGGACTCACCAAACCGGACCAGGGACCGCTTAGTTCCGCTGTCTGTACCACGCTGTGTCAGCGCTGGTGAGCTGTGAGGAGACTGTGAGGAGATTTGCGCTGCTACAGCAGCGCTAGAGGCCAAACTAGTGCTGAAAAGCGCGCGGGCTACAAGAAAATGGCCGCCGCACTTCACTGAGGCGATCCGCGGCAAGATGGCCGCCATGATGCAGTTAAAATGAAACAGCACACACGCACAGCGCCACTCGGCGCTCAGGCCCCAAAAAAACCACACAAAAAAGCCCCAAAGCAAACATTGCAGACCAGCTTGAGCCCCCCAAGAACAGTGTGACCCCCAAGCACCCCACACAGCCAGCGCCAGTAATGGTGACAGAGAGCGACAATAAAATACAGGGGGTGACAGGGAAAATCCCCCACAGAGAAACACACAGCCTTTTGTACTCACCTGCAGGCAGGAGAGACTACTTACCCGTCCCCTGAGGGACACACTGGTGTTTCTGACTGGACTATCACAGTGCAGTACTGAGTAGCTGTCGGCCCGGTCCACCGCGAAAGATACAGTCAGTTCAGGAGCTGTTCAGTCTTGAGAGGACCGTGGGAGCATGAAAGCAAACCCGGCCACCCCTGGAGTCATGGGGCCTGTCGTGAACTGAGTCTCACGCACACAAGGCGAGGATCAGCACGCTCGATGGTCGGACAGGGAAGACTACGAGGATATCTTGTACCCAACCTGTTGCCCAGCCGACAGTTGATAGAAGATTCTCAAAAATAAAATAAAAAAGAATTCCAAAAAGGAATAAAATAGGTCAGGAGACTGGCTCCTGAGGGAGCCACGTCTTCTCCTTCTGCTAGGCAGAAAAAAACTGAAGTCTGCTGACTGTAGTGGGAGGGTTATGTACGGAGGGACCGCCCCCTGGGTGGGGCTGTTCAGCTCTGGCTTTTGGAATGTATGTATAACATTTCACATTCTGCCTAGGTCTTCTCCTGCAAGCAGGGACATAACCCACGTGTAAAGTGTAAAGAGACACCGTGTCAGTCCATGGATGGTAAGAGAAATGGGATATAGGAATATTAAACAAAAAAATCACTGATATAAGGCAAATTGAAAAATTGTCATAGACCTGACTTGTTTTAAATCCAGCTTCCTTCTTATGTTCCTTCTAACACAGGTAGTTTCTACGTTACTCCTAAATGTAATTCCAGATCATCACATCCCTCTCAACCTGACAGGAAAGGCAAAGATTAGTGGGAAGGCGTGGGTGAAGGCCCCATCTAGGCCAATACCTGGTTTTAATTCAGACTCCATGTGTGAGTCTCAGGTAAGTAGTACATTTGTTTGCATATTGAATTTCCTCAATGATTTTATTGTATTACTTTTACTAAAGCTGGCTACTGATGGATCGATTCTTTGCCAGTTCAGCAGGGACCAGCTGAGATTTGATCCATTTAATGGCAGGCTGGTTGTACTCAAGTTGATCCATTGGACTTGGGGTACAACCAGCCTGTCAGATTTTTTACATGCAATTTCTGCCAGCTGCTATAGCCATATACAGTACACGCAGATCCCAGTACTCGTGTGATCATCATGATCATAAAGTCAACAAAGCTGTTATGAATCAATATGCTTCATAACCGTTCTGCTTCCTTTACTAGTGAGTTGGGATTGGCCCACAGCTATCACATGGTACCTGGGTCAATCGCAGCACCCTGTACCATGTGATTAGCTGTAGCCAATCACAGATCACTAGTATTCACAGCTGTCATGAACTTACCTATTCATGACAATTCAAAGCATTGCCGGTACTTTGATCTTCATTGTACCAGCAATCAAAATGTAAAAAAAAAAAAAATCATCCCCGATTCCCCCATCCCCCCCCCAGAGTAGTACAATTTTACTATGGTAACATTGAACTACTCTGATGAAAGTATTTAAAAAATATATAAATAAACAATATTATTAAAATTGTTTATAAAAAGAGAAATACAAGAGAGACTTTGCTCTCTCAAGGATGATGGGACTTTAATTGGAGATAGTATGTCTGTCTGTTAAGGTGAGCACACGAACAAACTTCTTTAGGAAAATATACATTTATTAAATAGTATCAGATAAAAATAACACAGTCATAATACATATTTAGACCATGAGTTGATGCATGAAATTAGATGCTTGATAATGCAGGAGGCCAACATGTTTCACAAATGGCTTCTTCAGGGGCACTGCATACATCTATGCTTTCATCTAGTTTATACAGGACATCAAACATGTCATTAGTATAATATCAAACAAATAGTTGAAGGTTATAACACAGGTACAATTTTTTTGTGATATTAAACACTATATGCTAGTAGCAAAGGCTGCAAGTGCTCATCTGGTCTGTAAAATCGGGCGACTTAAGCACATCATCGCGCAGGTATCACCATTACTGGAGTGTCCCCTGTGGCTATTAACCTGGTGGAAGCCAGATCCACCAGGATGGCAAGTGAGGGTATTGGATCGTTTAGCAACCAGAATGGTGTGCTCAGGGAAAGCAAAGCTAACTAAATGGGCTTGGTACGTGCTGCTGCTTTACATGTAGGGTGTTTCCCCTCGTTTGCTATTCTGCTATTTTGCTATTTGGACATATACCCACTTGCATACATACCTTTTATGTCCCATATAGTGTTTTTTTTTAGCCATTACCCCATTACCAGCCTCACCCACTATTATTGTTTCCGCTTTAGCCCTTATTTGTTAATCGATCAATGGCAATATGGTTTGCAACGGTGTTAACAAGTGCCACTATGAGGGTATAAACATGTTTCCTACCTTTTATTTTCACCCTGTGTAATCAGGGTTAGATATGTAGCAGTGGATTTATAATAGTCCATCTTAATTGTATCTATATCTGATATGCAGTACATATCATTAGCTAGAATTAGCTTCTTTAACACACTACTAGTAGTCACCTTATTATATCTAATTGTATCCAATATAGCTATTAAAATTACTTTGTTAAATGCATAGATTTCCCTGAACGCACCATTCCGGTTGCTAAACGATCCAATACCCTCACTTGCCATCCTGGTGGATCTGGCTTCCACCAGGTTAATAGCCACAGGGGACACTCCAGTAATGGTGATACCTGCGCGATGATGTGCTTAAGACGCCCGATTTTACAGACCAGATGAGCACTTGCAGCCTTTGCTACTAGCATATAGTGTTTACTATCACAAAAAAACTTGTACCTGTGTTATAACCTTTAACTATTTGTTTGATATTATACTAATGACATGTTTTATGTCCTGTATAAACTAGATGAAAGCATAGATATATGCAGTGCCCTGAAGAAGCAATTTGTGAAACATGTTTTCCTCCTGCATTACCAAGCATCTAATTTCATGCATCAATTCATGGTCTAAATATGTATTATGACTGTGTTATTTTTATCTGATACTATTTAATACATTTATATTTTCTTAAAGAAGTTTGTTCGTGTGCACACCTTAACAACAGACATACTATCTCCAATTAAAGTCCCATCATCCTTGAGAGAGCAAAGTCTCTCTTGTATTTCTCTTTTTATCAATCACCAGGGACTGGGAGATACCTGTCTGTTTCTGGAAATTGTCCAACCAACATGCATAAATAAAATTTTTTTTTTTTTTTTTTTAATTGTTTTTATTGAAAAGAATTTCAGACAAGATGATACAGATAAAGGAAGTAAACAAAGGGTAATTTTCACTGCTTGACATGTCTATATTACTACATGCATATCAAAAGAAAATAATAGTCCCAAAGGGGGATCAATGAACATATTCAATAACAACAGAGGGAGGTGAAAACATCATGGCATATGAAAGGAAGAACAGGAGGATAAGGAAGGGGGGAAGGAAAGGGGGGGGAAGGAGAGGGAGAGGGAGGGGGGGGAAGTGGGGAGTAAGGGCGGGGGGAAGAAGGAGGAAGGGGGATGGGAGAGGGAGGGAGTGGTTGATCTGTAGTGAACATGCTAGGCCAGCAAGTACAGGAAATAATTTACCGAACATGAAATACAATTATTTATTTAGGTACATTTTGAAACGTGTGTCGTATAGTGCATTTTAAGAAGGACTTTTATGCCAGGTTGACCAGATTTCCCAGTGTTTGTTAAACCTAAGTTGATTGCCAAGTCTATTGGCCATCAGAGATTCGTAGACGTAGTTTGTTTGGGTGATAAGCAGTACTTCGGAAACATTTGGTGCTTTGTCTGATTTCCAGTTTCTTGCAATTAGCGTCCTGGCAGCTAAGAGAATATGAGTTATCACTGTTCTGTAGTCGGGAGGGAAAATTTCAATTCCTACATTTAGAATGGCTAGGGCGGGATTAGGGCGGGTTAAAACCCCCGTAATTCCTGAAATATGACGAAAAATGGAGTTCCAGAAACTGGTCAGGTGTCTGCAAGCCCATAGCATATGGAGTAGGTTGCCTGTTGTACTGCAGTTCCTCCAGCATAGTGGGGAGCTTTGGGACCCGAACTTGGAAAGCCTGTAGGGAGTGAGATACCACCGAAGTGCTATCTTTTGGGATAGTTCCCAATGGTTAACGCATCTAGATGCCTTATAGAGTGAACGAAATGCGTGTTGCCACTGGGAAATAGAAATATTTTGACCCAGGTCCACCTCCCATTTCTCAAATGGTTGGGATTTTATAAACGTCATTTTATGTTGGAATAAATTATAGAATAGGGAGATTCCCTTTGTGGGGGTAGGATTCGTATTATAGAAGCGCCACACCACTCTCGGGAGGCGAAGCCTGCATGTGCTTAGTGGTCTGAGAAAATGGGAGATTTGTATATACTTGTATAGGTCTGTGGAAGGCAGTGAGAATGTGTTTTGCAGGGCAGTGAATGAGAGAAGGACATCGTCTTGGTAAAGATCATCTATAGTCTTAATACCTCTATTCTTCCAGCTTTTGATGGAGAGATTAGGTACAATCTGGGATAGAGTTTCAATAGGTGCAGGGATATCTATCAGGTCGGTGTGTGGGACTTGGAGATTTCTCAGGTCTCTCCAGACCTGTAGAGAGGCCTGGATGGTAGGGGGCAGATCTCGTAGAGGCAGACGTCTCCACATATCTGCAAAGAGGAGGGATTTCAGGTCTGCGGATGGTATGAGTGACTGTTCAATGTCTCTCCATATGGAAGGAGTCGTTGGGTCAATCCAACTCTTAAGTTGTGTTAGGAGAGAGGCACGATAGTAGTCTCGGATATCAACCAACCCCATCCCTCCCGCCAAGCGGTGTTTAACTAGAAGGGTTTTGGAGCATCTTGGTCTCTTTGTTTTCCAAATGAAATGAGAGAGTGTTAAGCTTTTTAATATGTATGGGGGATAGAGGAATGGGAAGTGTCCGAAATATATAGAGCATCTGAGGGAGGATTAACATTTTAAACGCCGCCAAGCGTCCAGACCAAGTCAGTTCAACATTGGAGAGACGTGTCATTTCTACTGTTAATTTGTTGATCAGAGTGGAATAGTTAATCTCAGCTAGCAGTGAGGGGTCTGAGGTAATTTTAATACCTAGGTAGGTAATGTGTGACTTGCTCCAAGAGTAAGGATAGGTATTTTGGAGATGATTTTTCAGATTGGGTGGTATGCCTAGATCTAAGATAACTGATTTTGAAAAATTTACTTTGTAAAAGGAGATATCACTGAATTCAGTGAGAGTTTCGTGGGCGTTACGTAGGGATGCGGAAGGGTCGGTCAGGAACAGAATGATGTCATCTGCAAATAGGTTGATATCATGGTATTTGCCTTGGATAGGAAAGCCTGTAATGTCTGGATGGGACCTGATCCTCTCGGCCAGCGGCTCAATAAGAAGGTTAAAGATGGAGGGGGAGAGGGGGCACCCCTGTCTTGTGCCATTGGAAATAGAGAAGGTATTTGAAAGCATGTTAGATGTGTAGACCTGGGCACAGGGGGAGGAGTATAGAGCCAGTTTGGCAGAGAGGATGGGTCCCGAGAATCCGAATTTCTGCAGGGTTTGGTTCATGTAGCCCCAGTGTACCCGGTCGAACGCCTTCTCCGCATCCAAGGATAGGAGCAGGGAAGGTGTCCGACAGAGATTGGCAGATTGAATCACTCCCAGCACCCTTCTCGTGGCATCTGATGTTTGTCTACCCCGGGTGAAGCCGGATTGATCCGGGCCAAGTAGCAGGGGGAGGATAGGCATTAATCTGTGCGCTAAGAGTTTAGCATATATCTTAACGTCGTTGTTGAGAAGGGATATAGGCCTGAAATTAGCTGGATCAGTATGTTCTTTCCCAGGTTTAGGGATAGTGACAATATACGCCTTAAGCATCTCTGGAGGAAAGGAGGCAGAGGACATTGCAGCGTTGAACACCTCTTGAAGAGTTGGTGTTAAAATACTTAGGAAGGCCTTATAATAGTCGTTAGGAATTCCATCAGGACCCGGGGATTTGCCTAGGGGGAGTGTTTTTATGACCTCCTTGATTTCACGCTCTGTAATAGGCGAATTAAGAGAGTGGAGGTGATCGGGAGACAAGGAGGGAAGGTTTAATTTCTCTAGAAATTTCTGTATAGCCTCTCCTGTGGGTTGGGGGGTATTAGGGTCAGCCTGTAAATTATAAAGAGAGGAGTAGTAGTCGGCAAAAGAGTTAGCTATTTCTTTGGGATTGAGTATTTTCTGTTGATTACTTGGGTGTAGTAGGAACGGGATTTTTGTTATGACCCTGGTACTTTTAAGCCTTTGGGCCAGACATTTGCCTGCTCGGTTACCCGAGGCGTAGTGATTTAATTTTAAGTACTGAAAGTGCTTAGAATGTTGTTCAATAAGAAACAACCTGAGCTCAGCACGATGCTGTGATAGCTGTTGGGATATCTGTGTATCAGGGGCAGATTTGTTCAATGCCTCCAACTTCTGAATAGTAGTAAGGAGTTGCTCTAGCCTGTGGGTCCTCCGCCTCTTCTCCCTTGCACAAATTTGTAATATTATACCTCTAACAAATGCCTTATGGGCACACCATAACATTGCAGGGTCCGAGACCGAGCCCACATTATCTTCAAAGAAGGTAGCCAATCTGCTAGTTATAGTAGAGACATGTGTGGGCATCCCAAAGACACGAGAGTTAGCCCTCCATATGTAAGCAGGACTAGGGGTGTATCCCTCCATCACCGTGATTGAAACAGGTGCGTGGTCGGACCACGTGATATCATGGACGCTGGAGGAGGACACCTCCTGCAGAAGTATTTTGTCTACAAGGATCAAGTCTATTCTCGAATAGGAGTTATGCCGAGTAGAGTGGAAGGTGTAGTCTTTTTCATTACCATGTTGGCATCTCCAGACGTCAAAAAGGTCTTCTGAGTGGAGAAGGTTTTGGAGTTGGGGTATTGGGCAATTGGATTCAGAGGAAGAGTCAAGTACGTAATCCACAGTTAGGTTGTGATCCCCACAGATGACCAGAGACCCTTGTTTAAGCTCAGCAACCTTGCTGTACAACCTTTTCAGGAATCTAAGTTGGTGGGAGTTTGGAGCATACAGGTTGACAAGGGTGAAGGGCTTGTTGTTAAACTCACCTATCAGTATGAAGTACCTCCCTTCTGGGTCAGCATGTGAGTCCAACAAGGTAAAGGCTACTGAGTCTCTAACCGCGATAAGGACACCTTTCTTTTTGGAAGATGCAGAGGCAGAAAAGATATGAGGGAATCGGTTGTGGCGAAAATAGGGAGGACTGTCTGAGAGGAAGTGTGTCTCTTGAATACATAGGACATCAGCCTAAAGTTTGAGAGCCTCTCTCCAGACTGAGGCCCTCTTGGCCGGGTGATTCAGGCCATTCACGTTGAAAGAGACTATCTTAAGCGCCATGTATTAATGAGGAGCGTATATGATGAACGTACCTCCTGTCAGCCGAGATGACCAATATCTCAGGGTCAGGCGATGGTGTAGAGATGCAATGTTTTTGTTCTTGAGACGAGTAGGATTGCAGATTCTCTGAGGCAGGATCAACCAGGAACAGGATTGAGTAGGTGGGATAATGGGGGACAAAGAGATTAAGACAGAGGGGGGGGGGGGGAAGTAGAAAAAAAGCAACAATACACAGTTCATTGTGCAAAAGGTAAAAAGAAAGTTCAAACAAGAACCAGAGGGAAGTCTCGCTTCCCATAACTTGACGGGAGGGTATCAACTTGAAAGAGTCAGTGGGCTACATACTCCAGAACATACCGGGAACCTTGAAGTACCTGAGTTATACTAAGGTGCGGGCTAGTTGGTTAAGATGTTTGTTTTTTGTTGCTCTTCTTCTTCGACACCATTTGCCATTCATATTGTGGGTCAAGCTTAGGTGGGGGTGAAGGCCCTGCCGAAGATTTCACTGGCAGAATATCTAAGGTACGCAGGAAGGAGAGACCTTCCTCTATGTCGGTGATAACTGTGGACTTGCCCTCATGTGTGACCGTGAGCTTAACTGGGTACCCCCACCTATAGGGGATGTTGTGGTTGCGGAGTGCTTTGGTCACTGTCGGGAGGGATTTGCGCTTGTGCATGGTGAATTGTGACAGATCCGCGAACAGTTGAATATGTGAGAACTGAGCAGGTGGTTGCTGATTTTTGCGAAATGCAGTCATCAGTTGGTCCTTCACTTGGTAGAAGTGAACCCGCATCAGGACATCTCTGGGGATGTTATCCGGGAGATGGGATGGTTTGGGTAATCTATGGATGCGGTCAATTTGCATTTCCACTTCTGGGACAGAGGGCAGGAACTGTTTCAATAAGTCACGGGCATATTGTTGGAGTTGGGTTGGAAGGATGGACTCCGGTACCCCTCTAATTTTCACATTGTTCCTCCTTGACCTATCTTCAAGGTCAGCGACCTTTGCCCTGAGCCAAGAGAGTTCCTCTGAGTGATCAGCGTGTGCATCAATCAAAGTGTTGTGGGATGCTGCAAACTCTCCCATTTTCCCCTCAATATGGTCTACTCTGCCTGCTAAGTCTCCTATGTCAGATTTAAAGTTCTGCATGCATTGCATCAGGTCTGCGTGCATAGAGCTGCGGAGGGAGACAAGCATGTCTTTGAGAGTAGTGTCTGATACAGGGTGACCTGTTGTGGGGAATGAGGTGAAAGGGTCGACCAGCTCCCTCGTGTCCTCCATAGGACTGTGTGTGTTAATCACCTGCTGACCGTTGCCATCCAGACGAGGCTTAGATTTCGCTGGGCTGCGAGATAGCGGGGTAGAGGCCGGCGGAGGTGTCTGAGTGTGGTTCAGAGGCGATCCTGGGCTGGCGGCCGCAGATCGCGCGCTGCTGGAGGAGGATGGTGAGATATTCCCCCCGTCGGCGCCATCTTGGATAGGCCCGCGGCCTCTCGACGGGAAGAAATCCTCCGGTTTCTTGGGCTGAGTGTGGTCTTTCCTCTTTCGGGTCATTCCCCAAGTGTCCTGAGGCTCTCAGATGTGATGTAGTGGGGAAAATAGCGGCCGGTGTCGCGCTAATCGTCAGTGGTTCCCGTGTCTGGAGCGGAGCTATGCAGTCAGACGTCCATGCAGTAGCTCGGTAGCCACGCCCCCCCCCATAAATAAAATTATTTAATCGGGACACTGCACTGAGCTGGTGACTGGTATGTAAAAAAAAATGTGAAAAACAAACCAATTTTTTATTTTATTTCTTAAAGCGGTTGTATACCCAAAAAAAACAACCTGTAAGGCAAAGGCATAATGAGCTAGTATGACTAGCATACTAGCTCATTATCAAACCTTAGAACCCGCACCGACCCTCGTTCCTCTCCTCCGCCATGATACCCGGAGTGACTTCCGGGTATCGCCGCTCCGGCGCTGTAAATGGCCGGAGTGGCGATGACGTCACTCCCGCGCATGCGCACGGAAACGGCACTTTCCGCCAGGCTCCTATTTAAGACCCGGTGGGCGTATTGCAGGCGCTATAGCGTTAAAAATAGCACCTGCAATCCGCCCTCAAACAGCTGCTCCATTGTCTCCAGCCCGAGGGCTTTCACACTGGAGCGTTGCGCTAGCAGGACGGTAAAAGTCCTGCTAGCCACATCTTTGGAGCGGTGTGTATACCGCTCCTCCACATTGAAATAAATTGGACAGCGCGGCTATTCTGCCCGCAATGCACTGCTTCAGGGGGGTTAAATGCAGCCGAAATGCGCCGCAAATCCGCCCATAGCGTCGGCGGTAAAAATAGCGACGTTTTACCGCCGACGCTATGGGCGGCTCAGTGTGAAAGGGGTCTTGGATTGGAGGAGGAGAGCGGCCACATGACCATCTATGTAACATCAGAGGAGAGCAGTCATGTGACCAGGTCAGTGAAAAAAACTGAGCTATTGAGGTATATGGAAGCTTCATTTTACAATAGGAGTGACAGGAGGAGCTGTGTGGAAGGGGCTGGCAGTGATTTTTTCTTAACTGTAGAGAATGCTGGCAGTGCTGTCCCAGGAGACTGGGGGTCTCCTGGGAGTGCAGGGGGGGCTGTGCACTTTGCAGGGGAAGGGGGCGGTATATTCAATGGGGGGCTGTATACTAGATGGGGGGTGTGTACTGTGCAGGGAGAGCTGTAAAAAAAATTATATAAATTTCATTTGTGTACAGTGTTGATTGAACGCGTAATTGCCAGTTAAAGTAGCACAGTGCCAAATACCAAAAAGTGGCCTGGTCATGAAGCGGTTAAAATCATTGGGAGCTCAAGTGGTAAAAATAGAATTGGGCTTTTTGGGTACATCAGACACTTTCTTCATAACCATAGTGAAATGTCTGACATTTATTCTGATTGGTATAAGGTCATTCTTGTGCATTGCTCCTGACTATTCCTTCTCCACCAGGTTATCATTCGTAGCGGAGAACTGTTGTGCGGAGTCTTGGACAAAGCTCACTATGGCAGCTCGTCCTTTGGACTCGTTCACTGTTGCTATGAGCTGTATGGTGGAGAGACCAGTGGAAGATTGCTAACCTGCCTGGCTCGTCTCTTTACTGCTTACTTACAGCTTTACCGGGGCTTTACCATGGGTGAGTGGAATAATAAAATATTCTTGAATAATAAATGATAAACTTAACAATCAACAATTGCACACTCTTATTAAAGTCTCACTTAGGCCCGTACCCCATGATTTCCAATGATTACCATTCATATCTGTGCGACTTCAAGTCGCACCGACTTCAAAGTAGTCCCTGTACTACTTTGGTCCGACTTTGATGCGAGTTACACAGGCATTCCCTGAAATCACTGCAAAAATCGCTTGACTTTGAAGTCGCGGTTGTGTGAAAGGGGCCTAAACAACTTTCTTTAACTGCTCATAGGAGCTCTTTTTCTTCCTATTGCACCACCTTTTGTCTTTAAAAAGTTTGAAATTGCAGCCAATACCTTTTTAAACATTTTATGTTATTTTAAGTTCTTGTATAGTGCTGTCAATTTACGCAATGCTTTACATATATATTTACATCCGTCCCTGCTCTCAAGGAGCTTACAATCTCCAAGGTTCCTTAACTCATATTTGTACACACATACAAGGGCCAATTTAGACAGGAGCCAAATAACTTACCTGCTTGTCTTTGGAGTGTGGGAGTCACCCGCAAGAAACCAACGCAGGCACAGGTAGAACATGTAAGCTCCAGGCAGGTAGTGCTGTGGTTGAGATTCATACCAATGACCGTAGTGCTGTTAGGCGGAAGTGCTAACTACTCAGCCACCGTGCGTATATTACTCTGTGTGTGCTCCCTGCCAAAGCTTCTCTGGACTCATTTGCAGCTTAAAGTGGTTGTAAACCCCATTCATGAAAACGGAACTATACATATCTGTAGTGTTTACTTATCTCACTCTCTAAAGCTCTAAGTGTCGGTTCTCTCTGGTGCTTTGTTCCTCTGTTTTCAGCATCAGTCACTTCTGAGAAGTTCTCCATGAGATAACATGAGCTGAAAATTTGTGTCGGGGAGGGAGCTTTAGAGGGAGATTAGCGGGGAGCTTGTCTATTCAGGATACAGCTCTGCATGTTCCTTTATTCCTCTGCCTATGTGGTGGTGGGGGGGGGGGGGGGGTGGGTATATCGCTTTTCTCCAATCAGCTCTCACACCGTGTAAAGCTGGCAATATATGAAACAATTTTCTTGTTCAATTTTCTTTAGATTTACCTTCAACTATGTAGTACAATGGTCTGCCTGATTGCAAAGTGTTTAGGTTTGACCTCCATATTGTATGGTTTTGGAAAACTGTATAATGTATGGCCAGCCTAAGTCCTGTCTCCCCACCCATCCCTATGTGCTGCTGAAAAAGGAAGAAAGATTTCTAACACCAGCTGCACTTTTCAAAGAGTGTAAAAAGAGGGAGACCGCGGATATACATGTAAAACTTATGAACGAGGATTTGTTTCATCCCTGTGTATCATCTGAGGCTATTCACTTTAGGAGAGGGCTTACAACCACTTTAAGAGAACGAGCAGTGACCATGAATAGCAGTCATATGCACTGCCATACCCAAACTACACTTCCCATCAAGCACTGGGCCAGCATTTCTGCTGCAGAAGTTGGTGTGTGTGTTTTTTATTTATTTATTTATTTTATTCAAAATGGTTGTGAAATATGAACAAAGTATATCCTTGGTGTCATTTTTGTCTGCGTCCTCCTTCCTTTACTTACATGAGTCACTTCTAAAAAGTTTTCCTGACACCAAGAGAAAAACAGTGTCAGGGGAGGGACCTTCAGCTGATTGACAGCCTCAGCTCTGATCCTGTGTGCTCTGTCTCTTCCCTCCAATCAGCTCTCGGAGATCTCCTCATTGAGCTCTGCAGAGTGTAACTTCAAATCTCCATCCCATTTTGTGAAAGCCCAGACGAGCTTGATAAATTCTGGACTTTTAACAGATGTATTATATGCAGTCTAATCTGCTTTAACATGGCGGCACTGGCTGCATGGGCATGTATAAACGCAAGTAATGCTGTGCATGAGCATAAGGGGGTGCTTCCCTCTTTTTTCTTCCGATTTCTGAAACATCTCAAAGTGATGTTGAACTGATGCCATCAACACAAGCCCCAGGGATAAGTGTAGCCAATGTAGGCCCAGCCTAAGCCAGTTGGCCTCTTCTGAACACTTCTGTATTAAATCCTGTCCCTCTAACATTGGGTGGCTGTTGAGAAGTGGAGTAAGAGGTGACCTCATCTGTGCACTGTTGCATTAACCAACTGGCGTGGCGTCTCCTGGACCCAGTGGCATGGCGACTTCTTGTTCAGCTGTAGTATAGTCTATAGAGTGTTCTCTGCGCAGACAGAACCTGGCATTAAACTTGGATATGGGAACTATAAACCTATATCAAAGCATTGAATCACAAATTCCAATCAAGAAACAGTGATTAGTGACAGCAACAGTGATTGATAATAAACCTCTGTGAGGTGAATGGACAAATACTAATCAGGAACGAAAAATAGATGTCAAATAGTTCAGAAAAAAATGTCCCAAGAAACAAATGAGATGTTTCAGATCTAATATGAAGAGTCACCAAATAGCAGAAAAGTCACAAATGACAGAAGCCTTGCTGCAACAGATGATTCCTTCAACAAAACGTGCATTTGTATTCCTTCACCAAAATACTCTGACTTATGACACCCAAAGTGCACTGGTAATTGAAATGTGCTTACCAAAAAGTATGGACCTCTTTAATTAAAAAGAAGGTCACACGCGCTTGAGCAGGATTGTGCCTGCACACATACGATATACTGGACGAAATGTAGTACCTCTCTCCTCAGATGATCAAGTATAAGACATGGAATATAAACAAACAACTTCCATAGTGCAACCCAATTTATTAAAATATAATTTGAAGTAAAAAACTTTGGCCGATTAGCCGCTTACATTAAAAAGTGCCCATCCCGGCACTGGGGCTGCAGGCTTGGATTGTTACACACACAATACAAAACAAGAGAGACATTATGGATAAAATCTGATTTATTATTTCATGTATCAATCTTAATAATAACATAAACGAAGCTAAACCGGAGTTTGTTGGTGATCTCTTGATGGCTTGATATTTAGCATCCACTAGATGGAGCCTCACTCAGCTATTTGTTTTCTGGATTCATGGGTTCAGCTGTTTATATGACTGAACAGAAAAACCCCATATGTCAGAAACAGTGATAACCAACAAAAATACCACTGCTGGCATTTATTGTTAAATGGGCACCTAACTCGTATCATAATAAAAAATTAATATAAAAATATAAAAAATTTTGACCCATAATAAGTGGAATCGAATCATTATTTTCCAGGTTGAGTGAATATTTAGATAGTTATTTCAAACCACTGGTCTCCCTAAGCCCCTCCTACTTGAACTAATAACGGCACTCGAGTTAACACAAGCCACCACAAATACACTCATGGTAACGATAGACATTGAGTCTCTTTATACCAATATTGGGCATTCAGATGCACTCGAGGCACTGAAGTGGGCCCTTACTAAACAATCAAAAATTAAAAAAATCCAGATCCAGTATTTGATCCGAGGCTTGAAATTGGACACGGAGAACAATTTTTTTTCTGGGCAAACAACCAATATTATAACCAAACTGGTGGTGTAGCCATGGGGGCCCGCTATGCCCCCAGTGTGGCAAATGTGGTGCTTAATAAATGGGAACAAGGGACCATTTTTAAGAATAGAAACCAGTCCCTTTCTTTCTATAGAAGATACATAGATGATGTGATCCTATTTTGGGAAGGAACAGAGGCAAACTTGGATTTTTTTTTGGCTCAAATGAATAACAACAAGTATGGTTTAAAGTTCACAGCAGAGCACAGCTCAACTACCGTCAATTATTTGGATCTCACCATAATCAAGAAAAAAAATACTTTCGAGACCAAAACCCTTTTTAAAACTACAGATAGAAACGGCTTTGTGCCAACAAATAGCTACCACCATCCTACTTGGATAGGAGCTGTACCCAAAGGGCAGTACATGCGGCTCAGGCGCAATTGTACAAATGATGAATATTTTGTTACACAGGCAGATATTTTGACAAAAAAAATTCTTGAAAAAGGGTATCCATTGGAGACGCTTGGCAAAGTGCTGACCCAGGTGTCCTCAATGGAAAGAGAAACATTGTTGGTAGCAAAGCCAAAAAAGAAATTTGGAGATTGTTTGTTTATATTCCATGTCTTATACTTGATCATCGGAGGAGAGAGGTACTACATTTCGTCCAGTATATCGTATGTGTGCAGGCACAATCCTGCTCAAGCGCGTGTGACCTTCTTTTTAATTAAAGAGGTCCATACT
The DNA here is from genome assembly GCA_029206835.1 of Rana muscosa. NCBI lineage: Eukaryota > Metazoa > Chordata > Amphibia > Anura > Ranidae > Rana > Rana muscosa. The sequence continues at coordinate 142,679,477 of CM055116.1, read as the reverse complement.
TTTTGGTAAGCACATTTCAATTACCCGTGCACTTTGGGTGTCATAAGTCAGAGTATTTTGGTGAAGGAATACAAATGCACGTTTTGTTGAAGGAATCATCTGTTGCAGCAAGGCTTCTGTCATTTGTGACTTTTCTGCTATTTGGTGACTCTTCATATTAGATCTGAAACATCTCATTTGTTTCTTGGGACATTTTTTTCTGAACTATTTGACATCTATTTTTCGTTCCTGATTAGTATTTGTCCATTCACCTCACAGAGGTTTATTTGTTTATCACCAATCACTGTTTCTGTCACTAATCACTGTTGCTTGATTGGAATTTGTGATTCAATTCTTTGATAGTGATTAATAGTAGTGGAAACTATAAACCTATATTATTAATATTTAAATCTATCCCAGCGCCCCCTACCACTTGCACATTAAATAGATAGAAGAATTACACTTCATCATCCAGGGGAGCAGCTTAGTAGTGTTATATTTAATTCATTTTTTTAATTAATTATTTCTGGATCGGAAATTTATTTTTATTTATTCATTAAACTTGGATAACAACACTTGGCTGAACAGAACTAGAAAATCTTTCCCATATTGTATATGTTTTAGTTTTAATGGGTCATTTACATCTCTGAACATTAACGTAAGCTGCGTCATGTCCAAAAGGAATTAGCTGCCAACTGACACTTTTTTTCTAATGCAACACGTGGCAATGCACTGCCGTACAGATGCTACAATATACAGTGCCTTGAAAAAGTATTCATACCCCTTGAAATTTTCCACATTTTGTCATGTTGCAACCAAAAACCGTAAATGGATTTTATGTGATGGACCAAGTGGTACATAATTGTGAAGTGAAAGGAAAATGATAAATGGTTTTCCTTTTTTTTTTTTTTTTTTTTATATTTGAAAAGTGTGGCGTGCTATTGTATTACTCTGATACCCCTAACTAAAGTATAGTGGAATCAATTGCCTTGAGAAGTCACCTAATTTGTAAATAGAGTCCACCTGTGTGTAATTTTAATCTCAGTATAAATACATAGGTTCTGTGAAGCCCTCAGAAGTTTGTTAGAGAACCTTAGTGAACAAACCGCATCATGAAGACCAAGGAACACCAGACAGGTCAGTGATAAAGTTGTGGAGAAGTATAAAGCAGGGTTAGGTTATACAAAAATGGTCCCAAGCTTTGAACATCTCACGGAGCACTGTTCAATCCATCATCCAAAATGGAAAGAGTATGGCACAACTGCAAACCTACCAAGACATTGCCGTCCACCTAAACTGACAGGCTGGGCAAGGAGAGCATTATTCACAGAAGCAGCCAAGAGGCCCATGGTAACTGGAGGAGCTGCAGAGATCCACAGCTCAGGTGGGAGAATATGTCCACAGAACAACTATTAGTCGTGCACTCCACAAATCTGGCCTTTATGGAAGAGTGGCAAGAAGAAAGCCATTGTTTAACGAAAGCCATGAGAAGTCCCGTTTGTAGTTTGTGAGAAGCCATGTGGGGGACACAGCAAACATGTGGAAGAAGGTGCTCTGGTCAGATGAGACCAAATTTTTACATTTTTGTCCTAAAAGCAAAACGATCTGTGTAGTGGAAAACTAACACTGCACATCAACCTGAACACACCATCCCCACTGTGAAACATGGTGGTGGCAGCATCATGTTGTGGAGATGCTTTTCTTCAGCAGGGACAGGGAAGTTGGTCAGAGTTGATGAGAAGATGAATGGAGCCAAATACAGGGTAATCTTAGAAGAAAACCTGTTGGAGACTGCAAAAGACTTGAGAATGGGGCGGAGGTTCACCTTCCAGTATGTTGTGAGTGTGGTATAGAATTTTGATGATAATAAATATGGGGATTTTTAATTAAATAAAATGTTGGTGTTTTGGCAAATGGTAAATTATAAATAAAAGGGTAGTGTCTGAATATAAGTACAGTAGATTTACAGTGCCTCCAGCCAGTTACGGCAATTTATAAATAACTTAATAAAGTATGAATTTTGTTCAGACAATCAGTATTATTCCACAATAATTTCCTGAGTTCGTCAATCTATGGGGAATTCTTACCAAAGTATAAATATTTCCCAATTAAATTAATAAGTAAATAAAATCTATTGATATACAAATATAATTATACAACTTCATACAAAACCGGAATTTCTGGTGATTTTAATATTTCATGCACGCAATCAAAGACATCAACACAGCAATAAAACAATTTTTCTTAATATCCTGGGGCAGCCCCAACCAACTGTATTAAAAAGGTGTGGTTAACTGTGCCTTAAATTTAAAAAAAAAAATCTCTCTTGCCGCTCATAAGAGAATTTCTGACTCTCTCCGGCCGTAAGAAAGGCGAAAAATAAATCTTGGGGAGCCATCAGATAAGTTGGGACTTCTTTCAAATTAATAATACCTAACAGGAGCTACCAAATTGGATTGGACAATAGACAATTTCCCTGGGACCACAATAGCCAGATTTGTTGCAATACAGGTTTACACTTGATTTCACCCAGACACGGCTTCAACACACGGCATAGACCAATGATGTGGGAAAACTTTAAATACTAAACTACCCTGCACACTGTACTTGATGAGATTAAAACATAAACGGTAATATGCAATTCCTAAAATTTTGGGAAGAACAAGTAGATTTAATATTTGTATGGTCAGTGGGAAGATGTCCAAAGGGCTACCAGTATATTTGATTTGTCCTAGCAGCAACGTCCAGCGAGGTGGGGAGTGGTCAATTATCATTAAACTTTGTGTTCATCCAGAGAGTGTATATCGGGGTACTCCGTCCCCTGAATCATGTGTGTTTCTGCTTTTGTAGGGTGCAATGCCATTGTTGAATTGTTACCTCGTCGTCCTCATGTTTTCCATCTCGTGATTGGTTAGTTCCAAATATGGGAGGTAATTCTTACCTACCCATCTGTGATCATGGTAAATGTGTAATCTGAGGTTATAAGAACTGCACAAATCAAAAAGGTATATAAAAAAAAGAAAATATTTTATTTAACACATATGTACATGAAAGAGTTAAAATGTTCAAAAACAAACACTGTTAAAACCATTGTTACAGTGTAACTTATCCAGGGTGTTGTGAATCCTGGATGTAGGGTCTGAGAGATTTGCCTACGCATTTTGCGGATGTGTGTGTGTGTGTGTAGAGAGAGATATTATATATATATACACACACATACACACACATACACACACATATACACACACACCCACACACCCACACATCCTATCTATATATCTAAACTTATTCTATACTCTAAGGCCCTGATAAAGCAGTTCACTCCGCGAAACGCATAGGCATATCTCTCGGACTGTTCATCCAGGATTCACAACACCCTGGATAAGTTACACTGTAACTATGGTTTTAACAGTGTTTGTTTTTGAACATTTTAACTCTTTCATGTATATATGTTAAATAAAATTGTGTATTTTCTCTTTTTTTATACCTTTTTGATTTGTACAGTTCTTATAACCTCAGATGGTACATGCAAAGTCCCATTGAACCTTGTCTACATTTTTATACATATCTTCTGGGATGGTATCCATGTAGGCTTCAATCATCCCACATCTACCCCCCGCACTTTTTGACCATAGTATTTGTTATGAAATGTATTTTAATATGTTTCATGTTAATATAATATGGCGATTGCTTGTCTTATGCCCTATCCTTCGCTGTCCCCATCTCACGTACCTTGCTGGCTATAAGAAATTTATACCAAACCAAATATATTGAGATTGACAGATTTATGGAATCAAATAACACAACCTTTTAACCATAAAAGTCCTTGTCCAGTATGTGGATGACACACACACACACACACACACACACACACACACACACACACACACACACACACACAGTGGGTACGGAAAGTATTCAGAGCCCCTTAAATTTTTCACTCTTTGTTATATTGCAGCCATTTGCTAAAATCCTTTAAGTTCATTTTTTTTCTCATTAATGTACACACCGCACCCCATATTGACAGAAAAACACAGAATTGTTGACATTTTTGCAGATTTATTAAAAAATAAAAACTGAAATATCACATGGTCCTAAGTATTCAGACCCTTTGCTGTGACACATATATTGTTAACTCAGGTGCTGTCCATTTCTTCTGATCATCCTTGAGATGGTTCTACACCTTCATTTGAGTGCAGCTCTGTTTGATTATACTGATTGGACTTGATTAGGAAAGCCACACACCTGTCTATATAAGACCTTACAGTTTACAGTGCATGTCAGAGCAAAATGAGAATCATGAGGTCAAAAAGGAACTGCCTGAAGAGCTCAGAGACAGAATTGTGGCAAGGCACAGATCTGGCCAAGGTTACAAAAAAAATTTCTGCTGCACTTAAGGTTCCTAAGAGCACAGTGGTCTCCATAATCCTTAAATGGAAGACGTTTGGGATGACCAGAACCCTTCCTAGAGCTGGCCGTCCGGCCAAACTGAGCTATCGGGGGAGAAGAGCCTTGGTGAGAGAGGTAAAGAACAACCCAAAGATCACTGTGGTGTAGAACCATCTCAAGGATGAGCAGAAGAAATGGACAGCACCTGACTTAAATATATGAGTGTCACAGCAAAGGGTCTGAATACTTAGGACCATGTGATATTTCAGTTTTTATTTCTTTCTCGTACATCACGGGACACAGAGCGGCATAGTCATTACTATGTGGGTTATATAGTTTACCTTCAGGTGCTGGCACTGGCAACTTCCAAACCGGAAGTACCCTCCCCTATATAAGCCCCTCCCATCCGGGAGCACCTCAGTTTTTTGCCAGTGTCTAAGGTGTTGGCCAAGAAGTAACATGTGTTTTTCACTGAGCTTGCGTACAGGTTCTTTTGGGCCTCAGTAAGCTATTCCGGATCCGACCAAAAAAGCTTCATAGCTAAACGGTCGGTACCCGGGCCTTGCAGAGAAGAGCAAGGTTTTGCCTGTAATGCTTCTCTTAGGAGAGCTGGACCCTGGGATCCAGAGCTCTGGTCATACCCACGACCAAGATGTTTTCTGTGCAGGGTGCTATACAGGTCCAGGGGAGTGGAATCCTTGGGAACCCGGTCCCTGAAGGTTTAATTACAATGCCTGCCGTGATAGGTGAAGTTTGGGCTTCTGTGGACCAAACAGAGTCCTGCGGCGGGGAAAAGGTAAGTGGGGGCCCCTCAGGGACTTGGTTCTATTGAGGGGACCCCCAAGCCTAATATGTCTTTCTGCCTGTTACCTAACGGTATTCCCGCTAAATATCTATGCATGCCTGTAACTACTAAAAAATGTAATATTTTTAATAGTGGTCAAGAAAAAAAAAAAATATATATATATATAGACTGCGGTACCTGTGTTAATCCACTAGAGGCCGCTGTGGAACGTTTCTTGTCATGTGGACTGGTTTCTTTTCATCAGAGCAAGTCCAGGCAGATGGTGAGTTCTCTTGTGGGAAACTGCTTCCTCTGCCATGTTGCAATGCTCGTCCATCCCCCGGCCTGCGGCAAAGGGCCCTGTCTCCTGTCCCTAGTTTCCCTTTTCAAAAAAGAGCGCCGAAGACGCACGTGCCCGCGTGCGTGCGCGTGCACGCGCCTCTATATATAGAGGTGAGCTGGGAAAGTGGGCGGAGCTTGGGGGATGACGCTCTGTGCGCGCCGCAGCGCTTCTGCGCATGTGCGGGCGTCCCAGCATGTTAAAAAGCACAATTATGTGTTGTGAGCTGGCTATGGAGTGCAGAGACAGAGCTGGCAACATTTAAAAAAGGCATACAGCAAGCGGTTGATGCAGGCATCCCCATAGAAAGGCACATTAGTAGACACCAACTGGTTTTATAGCAGCAATTGTGCTAGACTATTGTCAGTAAGTGGTGTATTTCGGCCGGAATACCTCAGCTTTGGGCTTAGGAATATGCCGTCTAAAAACTCCGGGACTAAAAATCCCAGGAAGCATAGGGGGTCTCCATCGGGCTCTGAGGATCTTGGGCATGCTTCGGCTGCACCAATCTCCCCTGAAGAATCAGAGGTTAGTGACCGTAGAGCACCCTCAGGAGTACCTGGTACTGTGGCTGTCCTCAGTTCACCTGCTCCTGTGTATGTAACAGAGGAGGTTTTTTCCTCAGCTCTGGGAGGGCTGGAAGAGAGATTGTCAACATTGATCGCTGCTTCCCTGTCACAGGGAAAGAACGCTCAATCTCCGTCTCCTCCCTCAGAGTACCTGTTAGCAGAGCAACAGTCCCATACAGGGATCGACCTACCTGAAGGGGATCAGGATGAGGTCGATTCTGTTGTAGAGGAATCAACAGTGGAAGAGCCATTCTCAGCATCACATGCTGAAAGATTATGGGTTCAGTCCCTGACTAACATGGTCCGATCAGCATTTAAAATGCCCCTTGCGGAGCCATCATCCACTTCTGTCTCCTCGTTGGGGTCGCTAAAAGCTCCCCAGACTGTTTGTTCCTTTCCAATCCATCCTTTACTGGAAGGGCTCATTTACCAGGACTGGGAGCATCCTGATTTACTCCTCCCAAGAGATTTCAGGTGGTCTATCCCATGGAGGATAAGTTCATCAAAAAATGGAGGGTCCCTACAGTGGACGCAGCCATCTCTTGTGTGAATAAATCACTGACATGTCCAGTGGATAATGTCCAAATGTTCAAGGACCCAATAGATAAAAAATTGGCGTCCTTATTAAAATCTGCTTTTGCTACAGCAGGCTTGGTGACACAACCAGCAGTGACAGCTATTGGGGTCTGCCAAGCAGTGAAGGATCAGTTGAAACAGGTCTTAAGGGACTTGCCAGATCAGCAGGCTCTTGCCCTAGCTGATCTACCTAGAGCCTTATGCTTTGCTGTTGACGCTATAAAGGATTCAATCCATCAGGCCTCCCGCCTTACGCTGTCTGTAGTACATATGCGCAGGCTTCTGTGGCTCAAAAACTGGTCTGCTGAAGCTCCCTGTAAAAAATTGCTGGTCAGCTTCCCATTTCATGGTGAACGCTTATTCGGGGAAGACCTGGACAGATATATCCAGAAAATTTCCAGCGGTAAAAGTACACTTTTGCCGGTTAAAAACAGAGTTAGAGGTCCCTCTTTTAAGAGGCCTGCTTCTCCAGTCCCTAGGACATCGGCTGTGAAACAGTTCCGACGGCCTCCTCGGTCAAATCCCGGGGGTAAAAATCAGGGACAATTGCAGGGTAACAAGAAACCCTGGATCAGGAGAGGTACAAAACCTCCCCCAAAGTCAAATGCATGAAGGGTTGCCCCCACTCAATCGGGTGGGGGGAAGACTTCAGTTGTTCGCAGAGACCTGGCGGGACACGATCAGAGACAGATGGGTGCTCTCCGCAGTAAGTCTGGGATACAAATTGGAGCTAAAAGACTCCCCTCCTTCCCATTTTATAAGGTCAAACGTGCCAAGGGATCCCCAGAAGAGAGGATCCCTCCTGTTGGCACTAGAACAATTATTGCTCCAAGCAGTAATTATAGAGGTTCCCCTGGAAGAATGGGGGTTCGGGTTTTACTCAAACCTCTTTACAGTCCCGAAGCCAAACGGGGACGTAAGGCCCATATTAAATCTAAAAGGGCTAAACAAACTCCTACATATCAGGACTTTCCGGATGGAGTCGATCCGATCGGTGGCCACTGCCCTACAAGGGGAGGAATGGTTAGCCTCGATCGACATCAAAGATGCTTATTTGCACATTCCCATCTTTCCAGTCCACCAAAAATTTCTACGCTTTGCGGTAGAAGGGCGCCATTTTCAGTTCAGAGCCTTACCCTTCGGTCTGGCCACAGCACCACGAGTGTTCACAAAAATTCTGGCCCCATTATTGGCCAATCTAAGAACACGAGGTATAACGATAATGGCATATCTAGACGACTTGTTGCTGATAGACCACTCAGTGGAAAAACTAGAAGTGGTTGTTCACGAGACAATCGAGTATCTGGAATCCAACCGAGACAAGTCAGCCCTAAAACCAGTCAAAAGTCTGGAATACTTGGGGCTAAGGCTGGATTCAGACCAGAGAAAAATTTTCTTGCCTCAAGAAAAGGTGTCGTCTTTTAGAGATTTGATCCACCTAGTGGGTACAAAAAGACAGCCATCCATACGCCTGTGCATGAGGCTGCTGGGAATAATGGTGGCATCATTCGAAGCAGTACCCTACGGTCAATTCCATTCAAGGAATTTGCAAAGGGCTATACTGTCAGCCTGGAACAAAAGAGTTCAGGCCCTAGACTTACCAATGTCCTTGTCCCCTTCCGTTCGCAAAAGCCTCCGTTGGTGGTTGGTTCCCCAGAATCTGGAAAAAGGGAAATCCTTCAGTCCGATTTCTTGGAAGGTGGTCACTACAGATGCCAGCCTTATAGGCTGGGGAGCAGTACTGGAGCAATGGTCTCTCCAGGGCAGATGGTCGGATGCAGAAAAGGCCCTGCCCATCAATCTCTTAGAGATACGAGCAGCCCGGTATGCCCTAGTAGCATGGACATCCAAACTCCAAGGGTCCCCTGTCAGAATTCAATCGGACAATGCCACGGCAGTGGCATATATCAATCATCAGGGTGGCACCAGGAGTCATGCAGCCCAGAGGGAAGTAAATTGCATCCTGAAATGGGCAGAAAGATATGTCCCAGCCATATCTGCGGTATTCATTCCAGGAGTGGAGAATTGGAAGGCGGACTTTCTAAGTCGCCAACAATTATGCCCAGGGGAATGGTCCCTTCACCCCGAGGTTTTCCGGACAATATGTCAGCGGTGGGGAACACCGGATGTAGATCTGCTAGCATCCAGATTCAACGCAAAAGTGGACAGGTTTGTCTCTTGGACAAGGGATCCCCTAGCTTGCGGCTCGGATGCCCTAGTGTTCCCTTGGGATCAGTTCAAGCTGATATATGCATTCCCACCGCCACAATTGTTACCTCGATTACTCCGCAGAATCAGGGTAGAAAAGAAACCAGTGATTCTGGTGGCTCCAGCGTGGCCCCGAAGAGCATGGTACGCGGAGATTGTAAAAATGTCTGTGGGGAGTCCTTGGACCCTCCCACATCGTCCGGACCTGCTTCCGCAAGGACCGATATACCACCCTTCCTTACCAGCCCTAGGTTTGACGGCCTGGCTATTGAAGCCCACATTCTAAAAAAGAGAGGGCTCTCTAATGCTGTGGTATCTACCATGATCAATGCCAGGAAGCCGGTATCCAGGCAGATCTACTATAGAATCTGGAAGGCGTACATCGCCTGGTGTGAAGCCAAGAAATGGCATCCACGTAAGTACGTAATAGGTAGGATTCTGGACTTCCTACAGTGGGCTGTAGATAGGAAGCTTGCCTTGAGTACTATCAAGGGTCAGATTTCGGCCTTGTCAATATTTTTTCAGAGGCCCTTGGCTTCGCATTCACTAGTCAAAGCCTTTATACAAGGAGTGATGCGTATTAGCCCTCCGGTTAATATTCCCATATGTCCATGGGACTTAAACCTGGTTCTGTCGGTTCTACAGAAACAACCATTTGAACCATTACAGCATATTTCCCTGGTTCTTCTCACCAGGAAATTGATTTTTCTAGTAGCCATTTGTTCGGCTAAAAGAGTGTCGGAATTAGCTGTTATGTCCTGTAGGGAGCCATATCTGGTTATCCATAAGGACAGAGTAGTGTTACGTCCTCATCCAGCCTTTCTTCCTAAGGTGGTATCGAGGTTTCATTTGAACCAAGATGTGGTTCTTCCTTCTTTTTTCCCCAAGCCTAGTTCAGTAGAGGAAAAATTATTACATTCTTTGGATGTAGTAAGAGCAGTTAAAGCTTATCTAAAAGCCACTGCTCAGATTCGCAGAACGGATACTTTGTTTATTCTGCCGGAAGGCCCCAGAAAGGGTCAGGCAGCGTCAAAATCTACTTTAGCCAAGTGGATTCGACAGGTCATTATGCAAGCCTATGGCTTGAGAAGGAGACCGCCTCCGTTCAAAGTTAGGGCGCACTCCACGAGAGCAGTTGGAACTTCATGGGCAGTGCATCACCAGGCCTCCATGGCTCAAATCTGTAAGGCCGCAACATGGTCTTCAGTACACACGTTTACTAGGTTCTACCAGGTGGACGTTAGAAGTCAGGAGGATGTCGCCTTTGGGCGCAGTGTGTTGCAGGCCGCAAAAGATCCTCATGTCTGATAGCGCTCAGCTTATGTATGGTGTATCCCCCCCCTCCATTGGGCATTGCTTTAGGACATCCCACATAGTAATGACTATGCCGCTCTGTGTCCCGTGATGTACGAGAAAGAAAATAGGATTTTTATAACAGCTTACCTGTAAAATCCTTTTCTTGGAGTACATCACGGGACACAGAGCTCCCACCCCTCTTTTGGGGACACTTATTGCTTTGCTACAAAACTGAGGTGCTCCCGGATGGGAGGGGCTTATATAGGGGAGGGTACTTCCGGTTTGGAAGTTGCCAGTGCCAGCACCTGAAGGTAAACTATATAACCCATTAGTAATGACTATGCTGCTCTGTGTCCCGTGATGTACTCCAAGAAAAGGATTTTACAGGTAAGCTGTTATAAAAATCCAATTTTTTTTATAAATCTGCAAAAATGTCAACAATTCTGTGATTTTCTGTCAATATAGGGTGCTGTGTGTACATTAATGAGGAAAAAAAATGAACTTAAATGATTTTAGCAAATGGCTGCAATATAACAGAGTGAAAAATTTAAGGGGGTCTGAATACTTCCTGTACCCACTGTATGTATAATAGATATTTATTTTCTTGGTTCTGTTTCTACTTGTGACTGGTGTATGATTAACTGGGCGTCTCTGCTATTGTCTGGGGCCAGTTAAATCAACACTATTGAGGAGGCAACCTTGTTCTTGAAACAACTTGGCTTATTTGACATTGACTTTCTTTGATCAAAGACTTTTTTAGATCCAGACTTCAAACCATCAATTCACCATTGTCTGCTGGGATTGAGTTAAGCAAAAATCATTGTTTCAGGTCCCTGCTTGGTATATGAGATTTTGCATACTAATCTCCCACCTGTGAGTGTCATTTAAACATTTCCTCTGGGGGAGGGGAGAGAAACGCTCCTCTGGTCTGGAATATCCTTGTCTGAGTATTTTATGAATTATAAAAAAAAAATTACGCCATGACAAGCAGGACAACGACCCTAAACATACAGCCAGAGCTACAATGATCAAAGCATATTCATATGTTAGAATGGCCCAGTCAAAGTCCAGACCTAAATCCAATTGAGAATCTGTGGCAAGACTTGAAAATTGCTGTTCACAGACGCTCTCCATCCAATCTGAAGAGCTTGAGCTATTTTGCAAAGAAGAATGGCATAAATGGCACTCTCTAGATGTGCAAAGCTGGTAGAGACATCCCCAAAAAAGAGTTGCAGCTGTAATTGCAGTTAAAGTTGGTTCTACAAAGTTTTGACTCCGGGGGCCTAAATACAAATGCACGCCACACTTTTCACATATTTATTTGTAAAAAAAAAATTGAAAACTATTTAGCATTTTCCTTCCACTTCACAATTATGTGCCACTTTGTGTTGGTTTATCACATAAAATCCCAATAAAATTAATTTATGTTTTTGGTTGTAACATGACAAAATGTCGAAAATTTCAAGGGGTGTGAATATTTTTTCAAGGCTCTGTAGGTCATTTAGGGTACCATTTAAAAATGAATGGCACTGCAACATGCTATGTGCGTTAACATGTGTTGCAATTACCACACTTGTTAGCACAATGCAGAATTATGAATCTTTGAATTACTTTATATCACAGGTGTCAAACACAAGGCCCGCGGGCCGAATCCGGCCCTCCAGGCCATTTCATGTGGCCCTCGCACCTCTCCTGCAGCTGCAGGAGAGCTCTGGTCCTACTCCAGACCCTGTACTTTCTCCTTTCAAGCAATACATCCAGCTTCTTCCCAGCAGCAGTATAAGGAAAGGGGGTACACTGTGATGTAAGGGAGAGTGGGGGACTCAACTTCTGATGGTTGGGCGGCTCTTGACATCTAATGTAAGGGGAGGGGATGCACTGGACATCTAATCTTACAGATACAACCGGCCCTTTTGAGGTCATCATAATGCTGATGCGGCCCACGATGAAATTGAGTTTGACACCCCTGCTATATGCATTGGGGGTTGGGGGACTCTACTTATTTATTTTTTTCCAGTGTTGCAGTCATTTTGCAAGCCAAAAAGACAGTGTGGATAGACCTGTGTCTTGTAAATTAAAGCCTTCGTCTAGTATATCTAAACCCCAAAATGTTTTTATTTTTTTATTTCTTGGAGCTGATTTGGACTGCAAGGACTCTCCTTCCTCTCCTCATCTCTATTACTTAGAGTGGTGGTGTTTTGTAGTTTACAGGAAATGGCTAGTTTGTGATTTCAGCTCAGTGCGCAGGAAGGTACAAGGACACAACATAGGTGGCAGGGCCAATGGGCATGTTTCTGTACCTGCAGTAAATGCACTTGACCTGAAGAACACAATGCAATCTCTAAAGACTGGCAAGCTGCAATATAATAGATGTTTGTTTTTGGGTTTAGATGCTCTCTTAAGTGGTGAACTCTTTTTTTTTTTTTTCTTTCTTTCTTTTGCATCTAAATGGAACTGTGGTTGTATCTCAGAGGTTGGGCACTTATGGGTTGATTTTACTAGGGGAGTTGAGAATCTTCATCTTCACACAGCAACTTGTGTAAACATTCACTTTGATCATCAAATATTGTGCAGATAAAAATAAGGAAACTGGAATTTGCCTTTTTCATGATTGGATAACTGAATAGAATATTTACATGTTATGAAGATTCTCAACTCGTTTAGTGAATAGGCCTCCTAAATTCTTGCTGCCAGTGCCGTTTGCTTTCTTCAGTATTATTTTTTTTTAAAACATTCAGTGACTGGCTCTGATCTTTTCTAGGAGTGGAGGACATTTTAGTTCGACCCTACGCTAATTCCAAAAGACAGAAGATTGTGAAACGTTCTGCACATTGTGGTGGGAAGGTAAGTTAGATGCTATCGCTTATGTGTATTCCAATAGTCCGTATGAAAGGGTCTTTATTAATATTTGCAGAACCATTGAAAGGGGTTTGTTACATTTGTTTGAGTATAAGAAAGAATGTTTGAGCCTGCCAGAAACCCATTGTGCACTTTTTTAGCTTTATCACATTGTTAACAGGAAGTGAGTTGGAGCCGGTTCACACAGGGGCAACACGACTTCAACACGACTTCAGACTTCAACATGAATCAGACACGACTTGAGCATGAATCACAGAGCGACTAAGTGGTGATTTACAACACGACTGAAGTTGCCTCCAGAACAGGAGACATTCCAGTGGCCAATAAAACAAGAATCGGCTCTGTGGGAGGGAGGGGTTTGCCTGAGAAATGTATGTTATCTTCCTGTAAAGTTGCCTTCAAAATGAACACTGATCAGACTTCTAAGCGACTTCCATTGAAATCAATGGGTACAAGTTGCCTACAGGTCGCCTAGAAGTCTGATTGAAGTAGTACAGGAACCTTTTTTGAAGTCGGAGCGACTGCAGTCGTGTGCATTAAAACATCTCCATTCACTTCAATTAGTTTTAAAAATAGCACGACTTCAGGCAACTAGGGGCGACCAGAAGTTGCGTCCGGAGTCGCCCCTGTGTGAACCGGGTCTTTCCCGCGTTTCCCCGAAAATAAGACCTACTGTTATTTTCCAGGAGGTCTGCAATTTAAGCCCTACCCCAAAAATAAGCCCTAGTTTTAAAATGCTTGTAAAATCCTATAATCCACTCTATTACAGTAGTATATAATGTATAATGTGTGTGTTTCTGTAAAATAATTGTGCCAAATATCTTTGATACAGCTCAGCTGACCTCCCGCTGCTCTCCTCCTCTTCTTCCAGCTGCAGTGCTCGGAGTGGGGAAGAGAGCACCGGCGGGTCACGCTATAACGAAGGTATTTGGCACAATTATATTATAGAAACACACACATTGTCCATTATATACTACTGTAATAGAGTGGATTATAGGATTTTACAAGCATTTTTCCTCAGTTCACACTGGGGATTCCTGACAGGCAGGGAGGGAGATGGTGAGAGAAGGCAGCACATTACTTGGTAAGACCTACCCTGAAAATAAGCCCTACTGTGTCTTTTGTTAAAATTAATATAAGACCCGGCTTATTTTCGGGGAAACATGGTAGGTTTTAATACCACCTTCCACCTGCATTATAGTAATTGGGAAAGAGGAGGTGGTGTTCTGTAGTCCTAACACTTGCTGTCCTAGGGTGATAGCACTGCTCCTTTGTAGATGCAGTACAGTGAGTGAAACAATGTTACCATCCTTTGTGTTGGTCAGTGAAAAGAATGCCCCTTACATTGGAGGTCAGTGAGAAGAATGCCCCTTTGGTGGTCAGTGGGAAAATTGGCCCCTTACGTTGGTGGTCAGTGGGTAGAATGGCCCCTTACGTTGGTGGTCAGTGGGTAGAATGGCCCCTTACGTTTGTGGTCAGTGGGTAGAATGGCCCCTTTTACAGTTGGCTAAAAAGATCATTGTTGGCTGTCAGTGGTTACATATTGGAGTGTCAAAATTGTCTCATTTCTCAAGGATCCCTAACAATCTCCAGAGGAGCCCTGGTTAACAAAGGCTGGTCTAGATAAATTAGTCTTGTTATGCTGTATTTCGATCTTCTTGTTGTGATTAGCCATGTAAACTGATATTCGTATAATTAATATGACCGATTTGTTCTGTAGGCTGTGAGAGCGGCTTTCAACCTCTCAGAGATGGCTTCAGATGAAGAGGCCAAAGGAAAGTGGGAGGATGCCCATCTAAACAAAGACCAGAGGGACTTCAACATGGTGGATTTGAAATTCAAGGAAGAAGTTAATCAGTTCAGCAATGAAATCAATAAGGTGTGTTTTTTAATAGGTGGTTGGAAGTCTTGCACTACTTTTAAGGCTTCTATAGCCGTACGCATGAGAAGTGGTGGGCTGATGATCCAGTTCTGCATAATCTTTTCAGCTAAATGTGCCTGTTTATGGCAGTAATCTTGGTAATGATTTCATGGTTGTGGGTGACCGGAAACACTGCTGCTGTGTATGCAAGCATCCATATGCTTTTCTCCATCTCATCCTTTCTCTAGTGACATAACTTTGTATACCTGACAAAGCCTTATGTATACGTTTATGGAACATTTTGAATCGCTCTGAAAATGTTTTAACCTTGTAGGTGGTAAACAATGGAAGGACTTACCCCTGGATCTGATGGGGCGAGCCAGCATCCTAAAGATGATATATCTTCCTAAACTTTTGTATGTCCTGGCTAACTCCCCCTGCAAAATTCCCAAAACAATCTTTAAGAGTATTGATTCGATTTGTATAGAGTTCCTTTGGAATGGTAGGCCCCCTAGAATGGCACTGGAAACTCTGCGCCTTCCGTCCCACTTGGCAGGATTAGCTTTCCCTAATTTTTACCTTTACTATCAAGCATCCCAACTGGTTAATATTCATGATTGGCTGCACCCTGGCTCGAATAATGCCTGTACCACCACTGAAGGTGCCATGGTCTCATCATTCGAAACATTGCATAACATCGTTTATCGTGGATGCACGCCCCCGGGACCTGGACTGACTATTTTACATACATCTCTGTCCCTATTTAAAACAGTGACGCTTAAACACGCCCCTGGCTCCTGGTCAGTCTCCCCTAATAGTCCATTTTGGTTTAACCCTACACTACCAGTATTTGGCTCCCTGCCTGACCCACAAAGGTGGACCTCTCGGGGGATAAAATACTTATGTCACATATACTCACCTCAAGGATTTAAATCTTTCGCGCAGATGAGAACTGACTTTGACTTACCACATACCTACTTATTTTTTTACTATCAGCTTAGACACGCTGTGCGAGCACAGTTTGGTTCACTAGACAACCCGCTTGTGATTTCTGACTTAGAAAAACTCTTACGATCCACAGACCGCACGAAACTTATCTCTACTTATTATTTAGCACTGGCGGTGGGCTCCAACCCTAGATTCAAGGCATCACAACGTAAATGGGACTCCCTAGATATATCCATAACAGAGGAGGACTGGTCCGAATTCTGTGACACTTTCAAGGCTTCTGTTGTATCCTCCAGGGACAGGATCATCCAAATAAAAATCTTCCACCAATCGCATCTCACCCCGGCCAAGATGCACAAAATGGGCATTTTGTCCTCGGCTGAGTGCTTTCGGGGATGTGGATATACAGCTGACTTCATTCATTGCTTCTGGAGTTGTCCCATAGTGCAGGAGTTTTGGAGGAGAGTAGACTCCTTTCTCTCTTCAGCGCTGGGGCTTCCCAACATATTAAATCCCAAGAATTGCCTCCTGGGGGTCTTTGGTGACCTCACTGTTCCCTCCCAGGTCAAACGATTGCTTCGGATCCTTTACTGTTATGCTAAAAAATCTATTTTATTGACCTGGAGGGGAGCAGCAACCCCAACAGTGGGGCTATGGTTGAAACTGGTCAATGATGCCCTTCCACTTTACAAACTCACTTTTGAGATCCGCAAAAGGAAGAAAACATTTTATAAAATTTGGGGCAGGTGGCTGGCTAGCCCCCTGACCCTTTCCCCCATACTGCCATGAAAGAGTAGGTAGGTTGTAGCATACCTTGAACCATAACTATACTCCTATGCAATTTTACCAGCTATGACTGTCTTGGAGGTCTATTATGTTGCTGTAATTTGTCTTTATATTATATTATGCTGCTTAAATGGATGTGCAGATCTTCTTCTGTGTAGACTGATATAGGAGCAAGTTGTATATGTTGTGTGTGGGACAGGCCTGGCTAGGCCCCCACATATTGTCTTTCTATGTCTGTATGTTATGAAAAAATTTAATAAAACATATCTTTAAAAAAAAAAAAAACCTTGTAGGTGGTTGAACAATGCCTGTATGTCAATCAGCCTATAAAAACTATATGCAGTCTAAAGGGCCGGTTCACACCAGATGCAGTCCATTGTGGGTGTTTTTCTGCATTAAAAACGCATGGACAGGAGGAAATATGGATTCCATTGGCATAGTTCTCAGTGCATTTAAAAATGTCTCCTGTAGATGTTTGGTGTTGATTCTCTTTGCTCTGGTTCTTGTATCCTCTAGGTGTGCATGCCCCTTGGTCTCCACAGGCACTTCCCAGAAAATAATTTGCAGCTGATGGTTCAGTCTGGAGCCAAAGGATCAACAGTGAATACCATGCAGGTATCATTCTATGTCTCTAATTTAACATGTTTAACTCCAGGCAAACTATCCCTACGTGTGTGTGTAATGTTTTTAATTTTTTTTTTGTGATGTAACCACAGACTACTAGTCTGTAATACCTCTTCATTATAGTTTGACAATTCCTCCGTCATGCAACACTGTACAAGTTAATTGAATGTAGATTATTGGGGGTCAGCAGAGAGCTGTACTTCACTTTCTCAAAACAGAAAGTTATTGTTAAAGGAGAAGTCCAGCCTAAGCTTGTTTTTGGCTGGGCTTCTCCTATGGGTCACAGGAGTGTTTTACACTCCTGTGACACGTTTTCAGAAGAGAGTGGACTAAAGTCCGCTCTCTGCTGATGTCACAGGAATCCAGGCACCGAGTAATCGATGCAATACAAATCTATATCCGCGAGGTGCCTGGACTGACACCCGTCTTAGCTTCTCAGCAAGCCGCTGAGAGCCTGAAATAGCCGCTCCCGCCCCTCCACAGCTCAGCACTCCAATGAGCGTGGAGGAGCCGAGCGGAGAGCTGCTGATACAGTCAGCAGCTCTCTGCTCAGGGAGGTGAGAGAACCCATGTTCGATCACTCGGTTCTCAGTGTAGAGGCGCCGGGGGACCGATGCTGCATCCATCTAGGTAAGTATGATGGGGGGGGGGGAACCCAAACCCATACCTATACTTCTCTTTTAAGCCCCATACACACAGGCAGAATGTCAGACAATTGCAGGTTCAAAGAAAACCAGCCGGCTTCTTTCGGACGTGCATGCTGGAAAACCAGCAACCAATGGCAGAGAGCAATGGTCGGAATGCTCTGATGGGGAGGGAGCCCGGGCCATCCCATTCCCCTGTCAGAACACAACAGCTCAGTGGGGGATATTGCTGGACTAACCTCGCATGGTTAGTACAGTGTCTTTGTGTACCAGGCTTAACACCACGTGTGATGCAGAGCCTCCATGATTTGAAAGAACTGCAATTTAATGGATAAAAGGGGCAAGCCAGGGAAAGTAAGGCTTGGGAGGAAAGCACTAGATGATGATGTATGTTGCCTACCAGTTAGGTAATTGAGAGGGATCTGTCTGACTGGCTGCAGTTTTTAATGGTGTATATTTGCTGGTATATAGGCTGCATCTTGACTGGTGACTGTCCCGTTCTTTACAGATTTCCTGTCTGCTGGGTCAGATTGAGTTGGAAGGTCGGCGACCGCCATTGATGCCGTCGGGGAAGTCTTTGCCTTGTTTCCAGCCCTACGACTTTGCGCCACGATCTGGCGGCTTTGTGACAGGTCGCTTTCTCACTGGCATCAAACCTCAGGTAATTTATTTCATATCCTATCACTTTTAAAATTTCAAAAATTGTATACAGCTATGTTCTCCGATGGTGATAAGCTTTTTTTTTTGTAAGTTAACCTTTAGCAACATTCTCTCCAAATTCTCCTATGCAGCTCTGTAGAAAAATACTGAACACTGAGAATATGGTGGGGATCACTTCAAATGTGACAGTAAATATTCATTCCAGGAAATGTAGAGACAGAATGTCTACTGATGTCTGAAAAAGTAAATTGGGTTAATTGGGATCTGAGGTAGCTTTCCATTCATCTATTGTCAGTGTGTTAATGAACCCACCTATTATCTGCTACGGGATGTAATTACACTCCTAGTAATGTGTCTGGCACAGTTTCATTGTTATGAGTAAATATGTGGAGCCCTGTCCATGTGGTGACAAACGTCTCACGCATACCAAGTTTGTTAGAAATAGTTCCAGGTAATTAAATCACTGTCATCGGTTAGTTGCTGAAGGGAATGCCCCTGGAAAATGAGTTAAGAAACCCCTTGCATGGGGAATGATATAAAAAGCCAGCTGTGGCTAAATAAAGTGTTGATTTACTCCCAGAACTGTGTCTCGTCCAGTTACTGGGGGGGGTAACAGGTTGCCTTGGATAAGTTAGTACTTCCTCAGCTTCAAGGATTTCCCAGCGGACATTGGAGATCCGCTACAAGCTCTATATCTATAGCCTTTCAAACTGTGTTTGTGTGTGCGCAGTGCATGCTCTCCTTCTCTAAGCTCAGCTAGGGAAGAAGAGAGGGCAGTGTGCGCAGTTTGAACAGCCCAGAGCGACCACAAGGGGGCGAACAATTCACATGCCCAACACATCCTGCAGGGTAGTAGGACAAATGGGGAATCAAGGGGTCGGTGGTTTTTGTGGAAAGGCCCCCTGACGGCTGCATGTGTAATGAGAGGAGGTGCATCATTTAAAACTGGAGGAGCGTTGGTATGTGCTATACAGAGGATTGGAATTGCATAGGTTAATGTGGGAAAACCCTGCTGAAGGTGAACCTGTGCTTTAACCACTTGCCAACTGTAGGGCGTCATATGATGTCCTCGGTTTGCAGTGGTTATACCAGGATGATGCCCGCAGCTACATGCATCATCATGCACGGATTCGGTACTGCAACTAAATCTTATCCCGTCCATGTGAACCAATTGCAGCGTGTATGGTAACGACACCCCCCAATCGGTTTGCAAAAATCGAACACCCATGCAATCCATTTCTGGTGCGGATAAAAAAGGGTCCTGCACCAGTTTGGTGTGAATGCGGTGCGATTTGAGCCATACAAATCTATGGCTCAAATTGCAACCCCAAGACACTGCATGTTATTCTCACAGGAATTTCCGACATTGTCTAAACCGAACTAAAGGAGAATAAAGAACATGATGTAGGACATAGTCCGCATTTAACTCGTGCCAAGATAGCTTCCTTCTGACTCCATCTTGTTACATGTTAATAGCACATCTCCATGTTGTATCTTCTCTTAACAATAAGCTGCTGTGTGTTGTATAAATTCAGTGCACCTCTCCCATAATAAAAGGTATTTCCTTGTTTATATGAATATCTCATCTCATACTTCCTAAATGAAGATACTGATTTATTCTAGGAATTCTTCTTTCACTGTATGGCTGGGAGGGAAGGCCTGGTGGACACTGCTGTGAAAACGAGTCGTTCTGGATACCTGCAGAGGTCAGTATCATTCTTCTACTGTGTGAGCCCGATGTACAAACTTCTGCGTGTCTACAATATGTCAATCGATACTCTTTATTTAAAACAAAAAGCTTTGCTATGAAGTTAGTTAATACATATTTCTTCACTGTAACTAATCTTATCTTGTTAAAGTCGATGGGATATTTTAGACAGCAAGTAAACATGTTGCTCATGAAGTTGATGTATTGAAAGCACAAAAAATGGGGATCGCAGTTTGTTGCGTTTGGAGCTGCATAGCACAAACCAGTCTGGGTGCCCATGCTGACCCGTGTCCACAGCAAAATGCTCCAACAATGGGCACATGAGCGTGAACTGGACCACAAAGCAATGGAATAAGGTGGCCTGGTCTGATAAATCACATTTTATTGTACATCATGTGGCTGGGCCGGCTGTGTGTGTGTGTGTGTGTGTGTGTGTGTCGCTTTCCTGGGGAGAGATGGCACCACGATGCAGCATGGGGCGGAGGCAGTGTGATACTTTCTGGGCAATGTTCTGCTGGGAAACCTGGGGTCCTGCCATATATGTGGATGTTACTTTGACACGTGCCACCTACCTAAACATTGTTGCTAATCAAGTACACCCCTTCATGGTAAAGGCATTCCCTGATGGCAGTGGCCTTATTCATCAGGCTTTTGTGCCCTGTCACACTGCAAAAATGGATTGAAGAACACAACGAGTTTGAGGTGTTGGCTTGGCCTCCTAAATTCTCCAGATATCAGTCCAATCGAGCATCTGTGGGATGTAATGATAAAATAAGTCAGATCCATGGAGGCCCCACCTGACAACTTGTAGAACTACTACTGCCGGTTTGGTGCCAGATACCACAGCATTACTTCAGAGCAGGGTTGCCAACTTTCAGTAAATTTACAAACAGCTTGTAAAATCCATAATTGTTGCATCTGTCCATGAATGTCAGTTACAGACATGCAACCTACATGTCTGTAATGGACATTCAAGGACAGATGCAAAAAGTACAGATTTTATAAACTGTTCGTAAATTTACTGAAAGTTGGCAACCCTGCTTCAGAGGTCTAGTGGGTTCTGTACGGGTCAGGGCTGTTTTGGTGGCAAAAGAGGGACCAGACCTACTCAATATTAGGTGATCAGAGTGTTTTTTATATGTGTATAGATAGATCGATCTACCTATTTCTATATTAGAGCTGCACGATTCTGGATAAAATAAAAATCACAATTTTTTTTGCTTAGAATAAAGACCACGATTCTCTCAGGATTCTCGCAGTGTAACATCTTCTTTCCCATTATACAAAAAAATTGGGCTAACTTTGCTATTTAGTTTTTTTTTTTATTCATTAAAGTGTATTTTTTCCCAAAAAATTGCGTTTGAAAAACCGCTGCGCAAATACGATGTGACATAAAATATTGCAACAACCACCATTGTATTCTCTAGGGTCTCTGCTTAAAAAAAATATATATATCATGTTTGGGTGTTCAATTAATTTTCTAGCAGAAAATAATGATTTTTTTACTTGTAAGCAACAAATTTCAGAAAAGGATTGGTCTTTAAATGGTTAAACTTAGAGATACTGTTTCACTTATTTGCTTGTTGTATTAAAACTCGGCAGACTGCCTGGATTTTGTTTATCCAGCTGTGAGAACTCTCTGCACTGAAGATCAGGAAGGGAAAAAGATTGCGATTTTCTATTCTTCACGATTAATTGTGCAGCTCTACTATCTATCTATCTAAAATAAGATTTATAAACTATAAGATTGTATTCCCTTCTTTTTTGGAGTAGAATGACCAAAGCCTTTCCTCTTGTGTAGGTGTGTTATTAAACATCTGGAAGGACTAGTGGTCCAGTATGATCTGACAGTCCGTGACAGTGATGGCAGCGTGATTCAGTTTCTCTATGGAGAAGATGGGCTGGATGTCCCCAAGACACAGTTTCTACAGCCAAAGCAGTTCCCGTTCATTGCTGAGAATTATGAGGTATGGCAAAATGTAGTTTTCAGTCAAAGGAACGATATTTCCAGGATGCTTCCTAATACCACTTGTAAGATAAATAGGAGGTTTGAAGACTGAATGATATTGAAGGCTATTATACTGCAATTTAAGGCCTTGTTCATACAGCTCTCCAGGCCCATATAGTGCCCAGATCAGCAGGCTGACAATATGGGTCCAGTGCCATGCATGCAAGATATTCACTCAACGTGCTCACACATTCAAATAGCTGTGGAGCCTGTCATTGGGTTGTACAGGCTGAACGGTCAAAGCTGATGACAAATAACTGGCAGTATTATGCCCCTTTCACACTGAGGCATATTTCAGGCGTTTTAGCGCTAAAAATAGCGCATAAATAACGCCTGAAATACTCCTGCCCCAGCATTCTCAATGTGAAAGCCCGAGGGCTTTCACACTGAGGCGATGCGCTGGCAGGAGAAAAAAAATCTCCTGCAAGCCGCATCTTCAGAGCGGTGTGTATACCACTCCTTTACCGCTCCTTCCCATTGAAATCAATGGGACACCGCGGTAATATACCGTCCGCAAACTGCGGCTGTAGCCGCGGTTTGGGGGCGTTATTAACCCTTTTTCGCCCGCTAGCGGGGGTCAAAACCGCACCGCTAGCGGCCGAATATAGCGGTAAATACGACGGTATAGCGGCACTGAAAATCGCGCCACTATACCGCCACCGCACACGCCCGCCCCAGTGTGAAAGGGGCCTTAGAAACTGATCTGGGCAATGTACACCCTGGATGGCCCTGTGAATGAGGCCTAAATCTTCATTGCTAAGCATTTACAGTTTAACAAATTTTTTTTTTCTTTAATCAAGCTGATCTGTAGATGATCTATTCCAGGGGTCTCCAAACTATGGCCCTCCAGTTGTTCAGGAACTACAATTCCCATCATATCTATGAATGTCAGAGGTTTACAATGCCTCATGGGACGTGTAGTTCTGCAACAGCTGGGTGGCCGTAGTTTGGAGATCCCTGATCTATTCTATATGCATTGCAAGCAGTTTAGCAAAATTGTAGTCATACCTTACTCTCTCCTGAAGGAATAGCTGTTTGTTTCATCATGTCCTTTCTAGACCTGGATGGGAACTCATTACAACCACCTGAGCAAGCTTCAGTGTTCTAATGAGGAAAGCTGCATCTCTCTAGATAAGACAAACCTTGAAGTATGTAATCAAAAGGGGTACATCTATTACAAGGGAAACTCCTAGAATGTGGCTTGTATCTTGGTGCAGATTTGTGAGAGAGGCTGTAGGCCTGAGAACATTTTGTCCTATACCATACAGAATGCAACCAAGTCTCAGAAAACTACAGCAACAATAGATAGAAATAGTGGAGTTTTCTTTTTTTCTCAGAACTTTTCTCTAGGGCCCTTGCAATTGAATGGCTGACCTGCATCTGTAGGCAGATTAACAAAAGAAAAAAATATTCCTTTAAGCCCTATCGAATCGACTTTATTTTTTTTTATCATGCAAGTGCTGCGTTGGGCCCCTTTTTACACCAGGTCAGTTTTCAGGCGGAACTGCCGGCATCCGATCTGATCTGGTCCGCTCTGCTAAAAACAGACGGATGGGTATACATCTGGCGGATCAGATGACAGTTGGATAGAAATGGACATACAGTCCATTTCCATCCAACCACCCCATAGAGGAGAGCGGGCTGTGTCAGGGTTTTTTTTTATAAAGAAAATAAAGGGGAAAAAAAATGCATATTCTGTACTTTTATATGAAACATAACTGCATTATAGTGTCAAATTAAAGGGGTTGTAAATGTACATGTTTTTTCACCTTAATGCATTCTATGCATTAAGGTGAAAAAACATCCGAGGATTAGCGCCCCCCCCCCGAGCCCCCGTTTACTTACCTGACCCCTCACCTGACCCCTCGAAAGTCCCGCACCATGAACGCGCTTGCTTTTCGGCCGGGCTTCTCGGCTCATTCATTGGTTGATTGATAGCAGCGCAGCCATTGGCTCCCGCTGCTGTCAATCAAATTAATGACGCGGGGTGGGCCGAGTGATGCAGTCGGCGGCTATAGCCGCAGGCTGTATCACGGGAGCGCGCCCACAAGAACTAACCCCCATGGGAGAGAGCTCTTGCGGGGAGGAGCTGAGACAGCCGCCGAGGGACCCCAGAAGACCAGGATCGGGGTCACTCTGTGCAAAACGAACTGCACAGTGGAGGGAAGTATAACATGTTTGATATATTTTATTTTTTTAAACGGGAACCTTTAGTGTTCCTTTTAAGAGGGTTTGGTTGGGGCTTTCACTTGTATTTCATGCGAAAAGAAGACTGGGAACCATTCATACGAGAAGGCAGGTTGACATGAGTTAAAAACTGAATTGAAAGGGACCAGCATTTTTCATATGCTTACCTCTTGAATGTAGTGTAAATACCTGTAATTTGCGGTATCTTAAAGTGGTTGTAAAGCCTTAAGGTTTTTCACCTAATACATTCTTTTTTTTCTTTCAATAATTTTTATTGAAAAATTTTCAAGTTAAAACAAGTAACTTAGAAAATGCATTACAAATGTTTATCCAACATTAATACATTGCCATTATTGACTTCAACAAGAGAAAAATAAAAATAAATAACATCAGGTCCCAAGCTTTGGGCCCTTACCCTGGATTCCACCTCCTGCGATCTCTCTCATTGGTCGCGGTGGAATCCTTCTGCTGTTAAGATTCTCTCTCCTTGTATTGGGTTAATTACTATAGTGCAATCCGTATCATCTTTGTATCATTGTAAGCATTAACAATATAATATACATTAACTGTGTAGAACTTCTCATGTAGTCAGAATAGAATTAGTGCAGCTGACCCTTTACCTAATAGTGCAATACAGAGTTACAAAAATGCTCCTTTTTGATACCAAGTGAACCATGGGCCCCATGCTTGTAAAATTGCATCATATTTTCCTGTCGTTGATGAGTGCCATATATGTGCCAACCTCATATGTGCCATGTGTTTGAACAGTATGTATGACTTCAGTGACAGTGGGTGCCTTAGGGTTTTTCCAGTGTCTCAGGACAACAAGCCTTGTAGCCAAGAGAATATGTGATGTAACGGTTCTGTATGGCATTGGTATGTTGTGCAGTTCAAGCGACAGCAGAGCCATGCCAGGAGTTAGAATTTGCCTGGTGCCTGTAATAATGGTTAACAACCGTTCAATTTGGGACCATAGTAAGCGCAGATGGGAGCATGCCCATAGAATATGATACAGCGTACCCACGCCCCAGCACAGTCTCCAGCAAAGTGGAGAGGCCTCCGGATAAATTTTAGAGATCCGGTATGGGGTAAGGTACCACCTAAGTGTAATTTTTTGTTGCATTTCCCAAATGTTTGTGCATTTAGTGGAGGAGTAAATAAGGCGAAATGCTGTTTCCCAGTGTTGGGGCATGTATTCTACCCCGATTTCTCGCTCCCATGCCATCATAGATTGGTGTTTGTCACAAGTTAGTTTGTCTTGTAAACACATGTATAAAATTGATATACCTTTAGGAGGATTTGAGGTATTTTGGTAATAACGTGATATTTTGTCTGGTAAAAACGTGAGTACCTGAGGGTTCTTTTTTAGTAGATGGTCTATTTGTACATATGTATACTGTGTTGTAAGAGGTAGTTGGTATTCAATTTGTATTTGTTTGAATGATTTTAGTTGTTTTCCATCTAGTATGTCTTCTAGAAAAGTGATTCCCCTTTCTACTCAATTATTGATGACATTTGGTATTAGAAGTCTTAACGCCGTGAAGGGAAGTATCATAGGGGAAATGTTGTTGATCCCTTTTAGGTTTTCCCTAAGGTGTATCCATGCTCTTACTGACGCCAGAATAGGGGGCGCAAAATTGGTGCTCAGGGACTTTCTAATGGGGGTTGCCATTAGAAAGTCCTGCTAATTGCCGTGTGGGATTTGGACCCATTCCAACTCCTTCCGCCTTAGAGTGCGGTGAGAACCAATGTTGTAATTGAGCCAGTATGGAAGCAAAATAATAGTCCTGTATTTGTACATAACCTATTCCCCCCGCTTTTCTATGTTTAATGAGTTTGCTGAATGCGCATCTGGCCCTTCTACCTTGCCATAGATAATTATTTAGTAGTGATTGCATGCATTTAAAATATGAGTTTGGTATTGTAATTGGCACTGTCCTAAAGAGGTACAGTAACTTTTTTTTTTTTTTTCAAATCTTTATTAAATTTTCCTTTTTTCTTCACATATTACATGTTGTACATCCTACTATCTTAGATTAGATTATACATCCTCCATCATACATTTCACCTCTAACAATTCAATTGTTCCCAAACAAAAGAACAAATTTATCCCATCGATCCTCACATTCCAAAAAATAGGTTAGTGTGTTTCTTAACCCTTTCCTCCATTGGTGTAGTTCTATCCCAATTCCGCACCCCTCTGCCCTGCAGCTGTCATAGGATTTTCTATCCAATTTGCCCAGATTTTCCCATATTTCTCTTCTTTTCCTCTGTTGCAATATATCTCCTTGTACAATGCCAGATTATTATTTATTACATTTTTCCCTTGTGCCAGTGGGGGAGCTTCGGTCTTCTTCCAATGTAATACTATTGCCTTTCTTGCATAGAAGAGTAGAAGGCCAAGCTGTGTTCTTTTTTCTATAGAAAGCGTATTTTCCCCAACTAGCCCAAGTAAACAGATCTCTGCCTCTGGGTCCAGCTTAACTGACGTCACTTTATCAATTATTCTCAGGATCTCTCTCCAAAATATCATTATCTTTGGACAAGTCCAAAAAATATGGATAAAGTTTCCAGGGGTACCTGCACACCTCCAGCAATTTTGAGAGTTCGATGGTGATATTTTAGATAATTTGTACGGTGTAAAATATCTTCTATGTGTTATCTTAAATTGAATTAATTTCTCTCCAAGTGAAAATAAAATTTGGAATGGGAATTTATATATCTTTCCCCAGTTTTCTGCTGATAATCCTTGGATATCTCTTAACCAGCACTCGCTTAATTTGTTCATATCTGATTGTTCTATCTTTAATAGATAATTGTATAGGATTGAAATCATCCCCCTTTCTCTTCTCTTTCTCATCATCTTTTCTAAACCCGTTTCCATTAACTGGGGGGTACCCTGTGGGAACTGGGCTGACAACGCGTATGTTAGCTGGATATATCCGAAGAGGTAGCTCTCGGGGATATTCCAATTTTTTTCTCATATCTGCAAATGAAGATATTTTCCCCTCATGTATTACTTGTGATATTTTTTTAACTTCAAATTTTGTTCATACTCTAGGATCTGGAATAGAAGCTAAATGTCTAAGCTCAGAATTTCCCCATAATGGGGTATTTGGGGATATATCTGTTTTTAAATTACTCTCTCCTATCATGCCAGCCTTCCATGCTTTTACTGTCGTTGTCATAGATGGAGTTAGATCTCGACTGCTTTTCAGCCCGCAGAATGGTAATGCCTGCAGTGCCTCCAGAGACTAGACCACTGCAGCCTCCACTACTGTAGCGGGATCATGTCCGTCGGGACTCAGCCACCTTCTTACTGTTACCAGCTATGCTGCTGGATAGTACCTATATAGGTCCGGGAAAGCCAACCCTCCTTGTGACACCGGGCGCATGAGTGTATTTAATTTTATTCTAGCCAGTTTGTTTTGCCATATGAATGAGGATAACTCGCCATGTATCTGTGTAAAATAACTTTTTGATAACCATTGTGGTGAATTTCTAAACAGATATAGCAACTGAGGGAGAATCTTCATCTTTATCAGGTTTATACGTCCTAGTAGGGACAGGGGTAGCTTTTCCCACATCTTTATTTTTTTTTCTATTTTCCTGTAGCACTGGATCTAAATTCAAACTTTTGAATTTTTCAGCCTGTCGTGATACAACTATACCTAAGTATTTGAATTCTGTTACCCATTTTAATGGGAGATTTGGGGTCGCTGTATTTTGTGCTCCTTGATCTATAGCAAATAACAATGATTTACCCCAGTTTACCTTAAGTCCTGTGTACAGTGTAAAGGTATTTAATAACTCTAACGCCCCATTCAATGACGGACCCGCATCTCTTAAAAATAGCAGCATATCGTCTGCATATAGGACTACCCTCTCCTCCAGCCCTCCTATTAGGAGTCCCTGGATCTCTTGTGACGTCCTCAGAGCCTCTGCCACTGGCTCTATTGCTACCGCAAATAATGCTGGAGAGAGAGGGCAGCCCTGTCTTGTACCTCTGTACAGCTCAAAGAAAGGTGATAGCCTTCCCCTGAGTTTAACTGCTGACATAGTTTTCCTATATATTGTTTGGACCCAGCTGATAAATTTTAAAGGAAACCCCATTCTCCTAAGTACTTCCCATAGAAAGGGCCATTCTATGGTGTCAAAGGCCTTTTCTATATCTAGGGAAGCTACCGTCCTAGATCCTTCACAGTTATGGTGTGCATGTATATTCGTAAATAATCTACGCAAATTTACATCTGTCATCCTTTGTGGCATAAATCCCGTCTGGTCTGGGTCTATAATAGATTTTAATAAAGGCTGTAATCTAAATGTTAATATTTTAAAGTCTGTATTTAATAGTGCTATCGGCCTGTATGAGGGGCATAGTTTTGGATCTTTGCCTTCTTTATGTATCAGGGTTATATGTGCCTTTCTCATTGAGTCCGGCAGCATCTCCTTCGACAGTCCCTCTAAATATACCTTTTCTAATTTTGGAGCTAATATATCTTTATATTTTTTATAGAATTCAATAGGAATTCCATCTGGTCCTGGTGTTTTTTTCCCCTGGGAATGTGTTTATGGCTTTTATTATTTCCTCGCTTGTAATTGGTTTAACCAATGCCTCCTTTTCCCTGTCCGACAGCCACCCAAGGGCAACCCGATCCAATAGGTCCGACATGGCCCCTGGATGGAAGTCAGAGGGGAGAGTGGAGGCAATCCAAACCAGCATAGTAATCGCTGAAGGTCTTCAATATTTTGTCTGGTTCTTTTGCTCTTATTCCTTCTAGCGTTTCTATTTTTGCTATGGTTGTAGGTTGGTATTCCTGTTGTGCCAGTCTCGCCAAGAACCTCCCACTTTTGTCTCCCATTTCAAAGATGTTTTGTTTCTTTTTGTGTAATTCTAATCTTGTTTTCTTTCTCGTACATCACGGGACACAGAGCGGCATAGTCATTACTATGTGGGTTATATAGATACCTTCAGGTGCTGGCACTGGCAACTTCCAAAACCGGAAGTACCCTCCCCTATATAAGCCCCTCCCATCCGGGAGTACCTCAGTTTTTTGCCAGTGTCTAAGGTGTTGGCCAAGAAGTAACATGTGTTTTTCACTGAGCTTGCGTACAGGTTCTTTTGGGCCTCAGTAAGCTATTCCGGATCCGACCAAAAAAGCTTCATAGCTAAACGGTCGGTACCCGGGCCTTGCAAGAGAAGAGCAAGGTTTTGCCTGTAATGCCTCTCTTAGGAGGGCTGGACCCTGTGATCCAGAGCTCTGGTCATACCCACGACCAAGATGTTTTCTGTGCAGGGTGCTATACAGGTCCAGGGGAGTGGAATCCTTGGGAACCCGGTCCCTGAAGGTTTAATTACAATGCCTGCCGTGATAGGTGAAGTTTGGGCTTCTGTGGACCAAACGGAGTCCTGCGGCGAGGAAAAGGTAAGTGGGGGCCCTCAGGAACTTGGTTCTATTGGGGGACCCCCAAGCCTATTTTGTCTTTCTGCCTGTTACCTAAGGTATTCCCGCTAATATTCTGTGCATGCCTGTTACTACTGAGAAAATGTAAAAAAAATTAATAGTAGGCAAGAAAAAAAAAAAATGTAAGACCGCGGTACCTGTGTTAAACACTAGAGGCCGCTATGGTTCTTTTTCTTGTAATGTGGATTTTTTTCTTCCGAAGTCAAATCCAGGCAGTTGGTAAGTTCTCTTTGGGAAGCTGTCTCCTCTGCCCTGTTGCTGCGCTCATCCATCCCCGGGCCCTGCGGCAGGGACCCTGGCTCCCATCTAGCTCCTTATTTTTTCAAAAAAGGCGCCGAAGGCGCACGTGCCCGTGCGCGTGCGCGTGCCTCTCTATATAGAGGCGATCTGGAAAAAGGGGCGGAGCTGGTGGATGACGCTCGGTGTGCGCCGCGGCGCTACTGCGCATGTGCGGGCGTCCAGCGTGTTTAAAGGCAATCAAGCTGGCTATTGAAGTGCACAGACAGAGCTAGCAACAGTAAAAAGGCACACAGAGGCGGTTGATGCAGGCATCCCCTAGAAAGGCACTTTAGTAGACACCAACTGTTATATAGCAGCAATTGTGCTAGACTATTCTCAGTAAAAGGGGTGTATTACGGCTGGAATACCTCAGCTTTGGGCTTAGGAATATGCCGTCCAGAAGCTCCGGAACTAAATCTTCCAGGAAGCGAAAGGTGTCTCCATCGGACTCTGAGGACCTTGGGCATGCTTCTGCTGCACCAGTCTCCCCTGAAAATTCAGAGGTTAGTGACCGTAGAGACCCCGCAGGAGTACCTGGTACTGTGGCTGTCCTCAGTTCACCTGCTCCTGTGTATGTAACAGAGGAGGTTTTTTCCTCAGCTCTGGGAGGATTAGAAGAGAGATTGTCAACATTAATCGCTGCCTCCCTGTCACAGGGAAAGCACGCCCGATCTCCGTCTCCTCCTTCAGAGTACCTGTTAGCGGAGCAACAGTCCCATACAGGGATCGACCTGCCTGAAGGGGATCAGGAGGAGGTTGATTCTGTTATAGAGGAATCAACTGTGGAGGAACCTTTCTCAGCATCTCAAGCTGAAAGATTATGGGTTCAGTCTTTGACTAACATGGTCCGATCAGCATTTAAAATGCACCTTGCGGAACCATCAACCACTACTGTCTCCTCACTGGGGTCGCTAAAAGCTCCCCAGACTGTCTGTTCCTTTCCACTTCACCCTTTATTGGAAGGGCTCATGTACCAGGATTGGGAACATCCTGATAAAATATTTACTCCCCCCAAGAGATTTCCGGTGGTCTATCCCATGGAGGATAGGTTCATCAAAAAATGGAGGGTCCCTACAGTGGACGCAGCCATCTCTTGTGTGAATAAATCACTGACATGTCCAGTGGATAATGTCCAAATGTTCAAGGACCCAATAGATAAAAAATTAGAGTCCTTATTAAAATCTGCTTTTTCTACAGCAGGCTTGGTGACACAACCAGCAGTGGCAGCTATTGGGGTCTGCCAAGCAGTGAAGGATCAGTTGAAACAGGTCTTAAGGGACTTGCCAGATCAGCAGGCCCTTGCCCTAGCTGATCTACCTAGAGCCTTATGCTTTGCGGTTGACGCCATAAAGGATTCAATCCATCAGGCCTCCCGCCTTACGCTGTCTGTAGTACATATGCGCAGGCTTCTATGGCTCAAAAACTGGTCTGCTGAAGCTCCCTGTAAAAAATTGCTGGTTAGCTTCCCATTTCATGGTGAACGCTTATTCGGGGAAGACCTGGACAAATATATCCAGAAAATTTCCAACGGTAAAAGTACACTCTTGCCGGTTAAAAACAGAGTTAGAGGTCCCTCTTTTAAGAGGCCTGCTTCTTCAGTCCCTGGGGCATCGGCTGTGAAACAGTTCCGACGGCCTCCTCGGTCAAATCCCGGGGGTAAAAATCAGGGACAATCGCAGGGTAATAAAAAACCCTGGGTCAGGAGAGGTACAAAACCTCCCCCAAAGTCAAATTCATGAAGGGTTGCCCCCACTCAATCGGGTGGGGGGAAGACTCCAGTTGTTCGCAGAGACCTGGCGGGACACGATCAGAGACAGACAGATGGGTTGCTCTCCGCAGTAAGTCTGGGATACAGATTGGAGTTAAAAGACTCTCCTCCTTCCCATTTTATGAGGTCAAACGTGCCAAGGGATCCCCGGAAGAGAGAGTCCCTCCTGTTGGCACTAGAACAACTATTGCTCCAAGGAGTAATTATGGAGGTTCCCCTGGAAGAATGGGGGTTCGGGTTTTACTCAAACCTCTTTACAGTCCCGAAGCCAAACGGGGACGTGAGGCCCATATTAAATCTAAAAGGGCTAAACAAATTCCTGCATATCAGGACTTTCCGGATGGAGTCGATCCGATCGGTGGCCACTGCCCTACAAGGGGAGGAATGGTTAGCCTCGATCGACATCAAAGATGCTTATTTGCACATTCCCATCTTTCCAGTCCACCAAAAATTTCTACGCTTTGCAGTAGAAGGGCGCCATTTTCAGTTCAGAGCCTTACCCTTCGGTCTGGCCACAGCACCACGAGTGTTCACAAAAATTCTGGCCCCATTATTGGCCAATCTAAGAACACAAGGTGTAACGATAATGGCATATCTAGACGACTTGTTGCTGATAGACCACTCAGTGAAAAAACTAGAAGTGGTCGTTCACAAGACAATCAAGTATCTGGAATCTCACGGTTGGATTATCAACCGAGACAAGTCGGCCCTAAAACCAGTCAAAAGTCTGGAATACTTGGGGCTAAGGCTAGATTCAGGCCAGAAGAAAATATTCTTGCCTCGAAAAAAGGTGTTGTCTTTGAGAGATTTGATCCACTTAGTGGGTACAAAAAGACAGCCGTCCATACGCCTGTGCATGAGGCTGCTGGGGAAAAATGGTGGCATCATTCGAAGCAGTACCCTACGGTCAATTCCATTCAAGGAACTTGCAAAGGGCTATACTGTCAGCCTGGAACAAGAAAGTTCAGGCCCTAGACTTACCAATGTCCTTGTCCCCTTCCGTTCGCAAGAGCCTCCGTTGGTGGTTGGTTCCCCAGAATCTGGAAAAAGGGAAATCCTTCAGTCCGATTTCTTGGAAGGTGGTCACTACAGATGCCAGCCTTATAGGCTGGGGAGCAGTACTGGAGCAATGGTCTCTCCAGGGCAGATGGTCAGATGCGGAAAAGGCCCTGCCCATCAATCTCTTAGAGATACGAGCAGCCCGGTATGCCCTAGTAGCATGGACATCCAAACTCCAAGGGTCCCCTGTCAGAATTCAATCAGACAATGCCACGGCAGTGGCATATATCAATCATCAGGGTGGCACCAGGAGTCGTGCAGCCCAGAGGTTAGTAAATTGCATCCTGAAATGGGCAGAAAGATATGTCCCAACCATATCCGCGGTATTCATTCCAGGAGTGGAGAATTGGAAGGCGGACTTTCTAAGTCGCCAACAATTATGCCCAGGGGAATGGTCCCTTCACCCCGAGGTTTTTCGGACAATATGTCAGCGGTGGGGAACACCGGATGTAGATCTGCTAGCATCCAGATTCAACGCAAAGGTGGACAGGTTTGTCTCTTGGACAAGGGATCCCCTAGCTTGCGGCTCGGATGCCCTAGTGTTCCCTTGGGATCAGTTCAAGCTGATATATGCATTCCCACCGCCACAATTGTTACCTCGATTACTCCGCAGAATCAGGGTAGAAAAGAAACCAGTGATTCTGGTGGCTCCAGCGTGGCCCAGAAGAGCATGGTACGCGGAGATTGTAAAAATGTCAGTGGGGAGTCCTTGGACTCTCCCACATCGTCCGGACCTGCTTTCGCAAGGACCGATATACCACCCTTCCTTACCAGCCCTAGGTTTGACGGCCTGGCTATTGAAGCCCACATTCTAAAAAAGAGAGGGCTCTCTAATCCTGTGGTATCTACCATGATCAATGCCAGGAAGCCGGTATCCAGGCAGATCTACTATAGAATGTGGAAGGCGTACATCGCGTGGTGTGAGGCCAAGAAATGGCATCCACGTAAGTACGTATTAGGTAGGATTCTGGACTTCCTACAGTGGGCTGTAGATAGGAAGCTTGCCTTGAGTACTATCAAGGGTCAGATTTCGGCCTTGTCAATATTTTTTCAAAGGCCCTTGGCTTCGCATTCACTAGCAAAGCCTTTATACAAGGAGTGATGCGTATTAGTCCTCCGGTTAATATTCCCATATGTCCATGGGATCTAAACCTGGTTCTGTCGGTTCTACAGAAACAACCATTTGAACCATTACAGATATTTCCTTGGTTCTTCTCACCAGGAAATTGATCTTTCTAGTAGCCATTCGTTCGGCTAAAAGAGTGTCGGAATTAGCAGCTATGTCCTGTAGGGAGCCGTATCTGGTTATCCATAAGGACAGAGTAGTGTTACGTCCTCATCCAGCCTTTCTTCCTAAGGTGGTATCGAGGTTTCATTTGAACCAAGATGTGGTTCTTCCTTCTTTTTTCCCCAAACCTAGTTCGGTAGAGGAAAAGTTATTGCATTCTTTGGATGTAGTAAGAGCAGTTAAAGCTTATCTAAAAGCCACTGCTCAGATTCGCAGAACGGATACTTTGTTTATTCTGCCGGAAGGCCCCAGAAAGGGTCAGGCAGCATCAAAATCTACTTTAGCCAAGTGGATTCGACAGGTCATAATGCAAGCCTATGGCTTGAGAAGGAGACCGCCTCCGTTCAAAGTTAGGGCGCACTCCACGAGAGCAGTTGGAACTTCATGGGCAGTGCATCACCAGGCCTCCCTGGCTCAAATCTGTAAGGCCGCAACATGGTCTTCAGTACACACGTTTACTAGGTTCTACCAGGTGGACGTTAGAAGTCAGGAGGATGTCGCCTTTGGGCGCAGTGTGTTGCAGGCCGCAAAAGATCCTCATGTCTGATAGCGCTCAGCTTATGTATGGTGTATCCCCCCCCTCATTGGGCATTGCTTTAGGACATCCCACATAGTAATGACTATGCCGCTCTGTGTCCCGTGATGTACGAGAAAGAAAATAGGATTTTTATAACAGCTTACCTGTAAAATCCTTTTCTTGGAGTACATCACGGGACACAGAGCTCCCACCCCTCTTTTGGGGACACTTATTGCTTTGCTACAAAACTGAGGTACTCCCGGATGGGAGGGGCTTATATAGGGGAGGGTACTTCCGGTTTTGGAAGTTGCCAGTGCCAGCACCTGAAGGTATCTATATAACCCACATAGTAATGACTATGCCGCTCTGTGTCCCGTGATGTACTCCAAGAAAAGGATTTTACAGGTAAGCTGTTATAAAAATCCTATTATCTCCTCCATATGTAATTGTAGTTCTTTTTTTGCGGCCATCATTAAGTCAAAGTTGGAGTTACTTTGGTCTTGACTGTATTTCTCTTTACTGCACTCTACCTGTATCTGTAACTTCTGTACCTTGACCTTCTGTTTTTTATTTATTGCTGCAATATTTGAAATATATTGACCCCGTAAATATGCTTTGAACGCGCCCCATACTATATCTACTGAGGATGTTCCCTCTTTGTTTTCCCAGTATTCATTTATTATGGTGATCATTTTTTCTGATATTTCTGGGTATATCACCCATTGTGGGGACAACCTCTACAATGTTGTATCCCCAGAGGTGGGAATGCATATTAGCACCTGCAGGGGAGCATGGTCTGACAGGCCACTCGGTAGGTATTTAGCGTTCACGATATCTGTTAGCATTGCAGAGTCCTCGAATGCCAGATCTTTCCTGGATGCTGTTTTGTAAGATGTAGAATAGCAGGAATACATTCTTTTTTCTGGATTTCTCCATCTCCATATCTCCGTTACCCCCATCGTTTGTGTCCAATTATATAAATCGTCTGAGTGGTTTTTAGAAGGCTTCGGTCTGTCCAGTTTGGCGGACATCACCGAGTTGAAATCTCCAATGAGCATCAATTTTGCTGGAGGATACTGTATAATTTTTTCCATTATCTCATTTAAGATTTCAACTGTAAATGGAGGTGGGATATATATTGCTACTATAATGTACCTTTGTTGCCCGATCTTGTATAATAAGATCACATATTTCCCCTGTAGATCTATGTAGGCTTTTTCCACCTTTCCAGGAAAGGATTTATTTACTAGCACTGATACCCCTCTAGCATAGGATGAGTAGGTGGCATGGTACTCTTTTTGTATCCAAGTTTGTTTTAGCGTTGTTGTTTTTTTTCCCACTAAGTGTGTCTCCTGTAATATAATTAGTTGCGGACTGTATTTTCTTTTTTTTTTTTTTTGAGAAGTTTTTATTGTAAGCGTACACAGAAGTACATAAGGATAATAAATGCGGACGCAGCCGCCACATAAAATACAGATGTAATTTTTTACAGCCTCAAAGATAAGTTCAAATGTGAGGAAGTAGAAAAATAAAATAACTTCACATCTAAGAAAACTAAACCACATAAACAGGTACATCAATAAGATAGTGATAAAATATCAGTGAGAATTGTACCCTATAGGACTTAATCCCTAGAATTAAAAGAATCTCAAATATATAACAAAACTATAGGAATATTAAGATTAAAAAAAAATAAAAATAAAAATAAATTCGTGTCGAGATGAAAAAGAAGGAATCACCTTCTAACTGGGATTAGAAGAACAACTTAAGTATATATAGCTAGAAGAGTCATATAGATACAATAAAAGTGTTCAGATATTGCAGCATAAAGGAAAAGGGAAATGGAGTATCAGTAAAAGCAAGAGGGGTTAAAAAGGTGAGGGAGGGGAGTTACCAGTCATAAATGTCTCTTTATCAATCATAATGATCTATCGTGCAATAACCCATTTGTATTCATCTGTATTAGTGAAATGTATCCAGCAAGACCAAATATGGGTGAATTTGGAAGGCGTATCTCTTGCCTGGTGGATGAGATCTTCCATTTCTGCAATTTTACCAATACGTTGGAACCACTCTGCCATGGACGGTGGGTTAGGGGAGCGCCATTTAGTAGGAATACACATTTTAGCAGCGTTCACCATATGCATAGGCAAAGAGCGAAAATACACCTTTTTTGGGATCGAGGGGAGATGCAACAGAAAGTGAACTGGTGTATATTCTAAATTGTAGGTGGTTATTCTCTTAATGTATCTATGGACCTCCAACCAAAAGGGTTGGTGTATTTTCTTATATACTGGAACATCAATGCTCGCTTAAACCCAGAGTTCAATCCTCTGACATTCCATGATATTACTGAGTAAGTATTATCATTATTTTTTTTTTCCCTAACATTGTATTTTTAACCTCGGGGGCTATCTATTGCACTTTCCATTTTGGGGAGAAGGTCTCTTCTGGAATTTTAGGCTACACCTCTGGGCATTTATACATTTCATTCTTACCACACCCTTCCCTCCCTCCTCCCTTCCCACCCTATCCCTCTCCACCTCCTCCTTAAATCCAAAGTTCCATTCATACCTGGACGAGAGTGGAGAGGCATTTCGACCGATCCCTTTTTTACCGACCATGGTATCCATTCCATAGTCGGTACCCAACATTTCTCAAACTCAACCCTCCCAACACACAAAAATAAAATAAAAAAACAATTCCCTTTCATACAGACGTATGGCGGGTTCAACACTGATTGCAATATGAAATCATTATTACCCAAAACAGGCATTTCCTCATAAAGTAATAAATACAGGGATATATAGGCAGAAAGAAAAAATATTGCTACTATGTGTCCCCCCTCCCTGGACATTTTCCACTCAAATTATATTTTCAAATTACCTTTATCATACATTGTCATATATACCCCCCCCCCCCCCCAAGACTCCCTCTCCCCCCCCCCCCCCCTCAACAGAAGGAGAAAAAAAAAGGGGGGATTACAAACATCTCCTAAAAAAAGGAAAAAAGTATAACGGGATAGGGGAATATTGCTAATCTAATGTCATAATATACTTTACTCTAATACACTATACTCTATGTCATAATATACTTTCATTTCCACATTCCTATTTATTTTCAGGCTGTGTTTGTAGCCGGCTGATATTTTACGTTTGGAGGTGGCCCTAATTCTCTCGTCACCAGCGGTTGGGGATGATGGAGATCCGTTGCCGCCCGCTCTTTCCTTCGTTTGCCGGGGGGGCCGCCAAAAAGCACTGGACTCGCGTTCCCCACAATGTAATGGTATAGCGGATTTTCTAGCAGCTTCTCCGGCAGGCTGCAAGCGGACAGGCTGGCAGGCCAAGAGCGGCTTGTTTGATCTGCAGGTGGCAGTGGTAAAGCTGACGTCTCACGCTGGAAGGTTCGCGAGCTTCATCACATGCTGCGGCGGCTGCGGCGTCTCGTGCTGGGATCGGAGCTGGCGTCTCACACTAGAGGGATCACAGGCTGCATCCCGAGCTGCG
Organism: Rana muscosa; assembly: GCA_029206835.1. Taxonomy (NCBI): domain Eukaryota; kingdom Metazoa; phylum Chordata; class Amphibia; order Anura; family Ranidae; genus Rana; species Rana muscosa. The sequence goes on along the minus strand of CM055116.1, from coordinate 142,641,169 downwards.
GCGTCTCACGCAGGAAGCATTGCGAGAGCCCGCCCACACGTCCAAACAATCAGACGTTCACTCTGACATGCCCAACCTCGAGGTACAGTAACTTTGGCAGCAACTGCATCTTAAATGCTGCTAGTCTGCCAAGCCATGACAGTTCCAATGACACTAGCTTAAATAATTGGGATTTCAGTGAATCCAGGAAGGGAGTGAATTGGCCTTTAAGAGGTCTTCCAGTTTGGGGGTCAGGGTAATGCCTAGGTATTTGATACCATCTGTCCTCCAAGTATACGGGAATCGTTGTCTGAGTTTGAGTTCTGTAGTTTGGGGGATGCCTAAACTTAGGATATAAGATTTTGTCTCGTTTACTTTATAATAAGATACTTTGTTAAATGTTTGTAGTGCCTCGTGTACTGCTGGTAAAGATGATTCTATGTTTTATAGTTTTCCCCCCACTAGAATACCAACTATATTGGGGTGTGAGCGTAAGTAGGAGGCCATAGGCTCCATCAGTAGGTTGAAGATTAATGGGGAAAGAGGGCACCCCTGTCTTGTCCCATTAGTAATGTCAATTGGGGTGGACAATGCTCCCGATACATACACTTGAGCTGAAGGGAGCGTATACAGGGCCATTATCGCTGAATAGATGGAACCTGTGAAACCAAACCCACTCAACACCTGTGACAGAAATTGCCAATGAATCCTATCAAACGCCTTCTCTGCATCCAACGCTAGAAGCAGAGAAGGCGTACCACTCCTGTCAGCCATATGGATCACATTAATCAATCGGCGAGTAGCGTCCGCGGTCTGGCGCCCCTTGGTGAAACCGGACTGGTCCATATCTATCAGTGAAGGTAGTATATCCACCAGTCTGGTAGCCAGCAGTTTAGCATATATTTTGATATCGTTATTCAGTAAAGAAATAGGTCTGAAATTTTGGGGTGAGTCTGGTTCTTTACCTGGTTTCGGCAGCGCAATGATCATGGCCCTTAGCATCTCTGGAGGAAAAGAGGATGAGGCAGCAGCCGCATTGAAAATGTCTACCAAATGCGGGATCAGAATATCTTGGAATGTTTTGAAATATTCTCCCGTGAAGCCGTCCGGTCCAGGGGATTTGTTATTAGGAAGGCTGTGTATTATTTGTCTCACTTCTTTATCTGTTATGGGAGCATTTAAAGCAGTAAGGTGTTCAGGGGATAATTTTGGAAGTTCAATCTTTTGCAGAAATAATTGTATGAGTGTGGAATTTCGCTGTGGGATTGTGGAGTCGTATTTAAGATTGTATAACGAACCATAATACTGACTGAAAGCATCAGCTATGGCTTGAGGGTGGTGGTGTTTAGTTCGTGTGATGGGGTGTAGTATATATGGAATCTGTGTTTTGTGTCTATGGCCTCTGAGTTTATTGGCTAACGTTTTCCCTGCCCTGTTGCCACTTGTATAATACACTAATTTTAGTCTTCTGGAGGCCTTTTCAAAGTCCTCCAGGAACAGTAACCGCAAGTCAGTGCACAGTTGTGTAAGTTGTGTCGTGACATATACGGAAGCTTTAGCCATGTTTTGTTTTTCAAGTTTCTCTATATGAGATAATAATTGAGTCATGTTATTGATCTTAGCCTCTATGCAGTTAAACAACAACCATTTATCTACTAAGAATAGATCAATCCTGCTATAGGACCTGTGACTGGTAGAAAAAAAAAATAGTCTTTTTCGGTAGCGTTAAGGCATCTCCAGGAGTCGAAGAGGTCATGTGATCGCAGAGCCCCTTTGAGGGACGGTGGCGACCTCTTTGGTGTAGCTGTGGAGTCAATGGTAGGATCGGGAGTGATGTTAAAGTCCCAGCACAACAGCACCTGTCCCTTCTTTATAGATTGTATATTTTTCATAATCTTATGGAAGAAACTAGTTTGGCCCTTGTTTGGGGTGTACACAGTAACCACCGTGTACGTGGTGGAGTTTAAGTCACACACCATGATCAAGAAGCGACCTTGAGGGTCTGTGATCAACGAATGCAATTTGAAAGCAATTGAGTCTTTTATGGCGATCAACACCCCTTTTGTTTTAGAGTCAGCTTTAGCGTTGAATATGTGAGGAAATTTAGGATGAGAGCATTTAGGGGAGGCCTGGTTGAGGAAATGGGTCTTTTGGACACACAATATGTCGCATTTTTGGTGAATTGCCTCTTTCCATAGTGACCTTTTTTTCGCTGGATGATTCAGCCCTTTAGCATTAATGGATAAAAATGTTATCACCATTTGTATTTAAAATGTCTTTGAGCAGTGCAAGGTGTGCGGGATTTACTCACGATTCGTAGCTTGTGTGTCCACATTGGTATGGTCTTCAGCCTCCGGTGTTGCTGCATGAGTTTCGGATCCTCCATCCGGACGACCCCAGGGTCCTTTGAGTGTATACAATGATTTCTGACTAATGAGAGAAACAAGTCATCTTTCCTTGAACAATAACATAGTCTAACATAGGCCATGAGCCAAACAGGTATATCCAAAATTTGAGTGTGGCGCGTGGCCACTCAGAAAAGTGGGGTAAGGGAGTTCGAGCAAATAAGGTAAAAAAAAGGGAGAGAAAAAAAGTCATTTTTCCCAGCAGGGGGTATGTCGTAGGTCATACCCATATCCGAGTTATTTGTGAGTGCGGGCGTTTTTTTGGCTGACTGTACGCCATTCTTGGCTAGGGGAGGAGCGGCCGCTCTGACGGTGGTCTTGGGGTTGTGTATCTGGGATAATCCCCCACGAGTCAAGTAAAGCCAGACCCTTTGCCATAGATTCCATCACATAATCCACTCCCTCTCTGGTGACGATTAGTTTTGCCGGCAATCCCCACTTGTAGGTCATTTTGTGGTTCCTAAGGGCTTTCGTCAATGTGTTTGGGTTCCTTCGCTTCTGTAGCTCAGTAAGCTATTCCGGATCCGACCAAAAAAGCTTCATAGCTAAACGGTCGGTACCCGGGCCTTGCAAGAGAAGAGCAAGGTTTTGCCTGTAATGCCTCTCTTAGGAGGGCTGGACCCTGGGATCCAGAGCTCTGGTCATACCCACGACCAAGATGTTTTCTGTGCAGGGTGCTATACAGGTCCAGGGGAGTGGAATCCTTGGGAACCCGGTCCCTGAAGGTTTAATTACAATGCCTGCCGTGATAGGTGAAGTTTGGGCTTCTGTGGACCAAACCGAGTCCTGCGGCGAGGAAAAGGTAAGTGGGGGCCCTCAGGAACTTGGTTCTATTGGGGGACCCCCAAGCCTAATTTGTCTTTCTGCCTGTTACCTAAGGTATTCCCGCTAATATTCTGTGCATGCCTGTTACTACTAAGAAAATGTAAAAAAAATTAATAGTAGGCAAGAAAAAAAAAAAAATGGTAAGACCGCGGTACCTGTGTTAAACACTAGAGGCCGCTATGGTTCTTTTTTCTTGTAATGTGGATTTTTTTCTTCCAAAGTCAAATCCAGGCAGTTGGTAAGTTCTCTGCTGGGAAGCTGTCTCCTCTGCCCTGTTGCTGCGCTCATCCATCCCCGGGCCCTGCGGCAAGGACCCTGGCTCCCATCTAGCTCCTTATTTTTTTTAAAAAGAGCGCCGAAGGCGCACGTGCCCGCGCGTGCACGCGCCTCTATATAGAGGCGATCTGGAAAAAGGGGCGGAGCTGGTGGATGACGCTCGGTGTGCGCCGCGGCGCTACTGCGCATGTGCGGGCGTCCAGCGTGTTTTAAGGCACAATCACAGCTGGCTATTGAAGTGCACAGACAGAGCTAGCAACAGTAAATAAGGCACACAGAGGCGGTTGATGCAGGCATCCCCTAGAAAGGCACTTTAGTAGACACCAACTGTTATATAGCAGCAATTGTGCTAGACTATTATCAGTAAAAGTGGTGTATTACGGCTGGAATACCTCAGCTTTGGGCTTAGGAATATGCCGTCCAGAAGCTCCGGAACTAAATCTTCCAGGAAGCGAAGGGGGTCTCCATCGGGCTCTGAGGATCTTGGGCATGCTTCTGCTGCACCAGTCTCCCCTGAAAATTCAGAGGTTAGTGACCGTAGAGACCCTGCAGGAGTACCTGGTACTGTGGCTGTCCTCAGTTCACCTGCTCCTGTGTATGTAACAGAGGAGGTTTTTTCCTCAGCTCTGGGAGGATTAGAAGAGAGATTGTCAACATTGATCGCTGCCTCCCTGTCACAGGGAAAGCACGCCCGATCGCCGTCTCCTCCTTCAGAGTACCTGTTAGCGGAGCAACAGTCCCATACAGGGATCGACCTGCCTGAAGGGGATCAGGATGAGGTTGATTCTGTTATAGAGGAATCAACAGTGGAGGAACCTTTCTCAGCATCTTAAGCTGAAAGATTATGGGTTCAGTCTCTGACTAGCATGGTCCGATCAGCATTTAAAATGCACCTTGCGGAACCATCAACCACTACTGTCTCCTCGCTGGGGTCGCTAAAAGCTCCCCAGACTGTCTGTTCCTTTCCACTTCACCCTTTACTGGAAGGGCTCATTTACCAGGATTGGGAACATCCTGATAAAATATTTACTCCCCCCAAGAGATTTCCGGTGGTCTATCCCATGGAGGATAAGTTCATCAAAAAATGGAGGGTCCCTACAGTGGACGCAGCCATCTCTTGTGTGAATAAATCACTGACATGTCCAGTGGATAAGGTCCAAATGTTCAAGGACCCAATAGATAAAAAATTAGAGTCCTTATTAAAATCTGCTTTTTCTACAGCAAGCTTGGTGACACAACCAGCAGTGGCAGCTATTGGGGTCTGCCAAGCAGTGAAGGATCAGTTGAAGCAGGTCTTAAGGGACTTGCCAGATCAGCAGGCCCTTGCCCTAGCTGATCTACCTAGAGCCTTATGCTTTGCGGTTGACGCCATAAAGGATTCAATCCATCAGGCCTCCCGCCTTACGCTGTCTGTAGTACATATGCGCAGGCTTCTATGGCTCAAAAACTGGTCTGCTGAAGCTCCCTGTAAAAAATTGCTGGTTAGCTTCCCATTTCATGGTGAACGCTTATTCGGGGAAGACCTGGACAAATATATCCAGAAAATTTCCAGCGGTAAAAGTACACTCTTGCTGGTTAAAAACAGAGTTAGAGGTCCCTCTTTTAAGAGGCCTGCTTCTCCAGTCCCTGGGGCATCGGCTGTGAAACAGTTCCGACGGCCTCCTCGGTCAAATCCCGGGGGTAAAAATCAGGGACAATCGCAGGGTAATAAGAAACCCTGGGTCTGGAGAGGTACAAAACCTCCCCCAAAGTCAAATTCATGAAGGGTTGCCCCCACTCAATCGGGTGGGGGGAAGACTCCAGTTGTTCGCAGAGACCTGGCGGGACACGATCAGAGACAGATGGGTGCTCTCCGCAGTAAGTCTGGGATACAGATTGGAGTTAAAAGACTCTCCTCCTTCCCATTTTATGAGGTCAAACGTGCCAAGGGATCCCCGGAAGAGAGAGTCCCTCCTGTTGGCACTAGAACAACTATTGCTCTAAGGAGTAATTATGGAGGTTTCCCTGGAAGAATGGGGGTTCGGGTTTTACTCAAACCTCTTTACAGTCCCGAAGCCAAACGGGGACGTGAGGCCCATATTAAATCTAAAAGGGCTAAACAAATTCCTACATATCAGGACTTTCCGGATGGAGACGATCCGATCGGTGGCCACTGCCCTACAAGGGGAGGAATGGTTAGCCTCGATCGACATCAAAGATGCTTATTTGCACATTCCCATCTTTCCAGTCCACCAAAAATTTCTACGCTTTGCAGTAGAAGGGCGCCATTTTCAGTTCAGAGCCTTACCCTTCGGTCTGGCCACAGCACCATGAGTGTTCACAAAAATTCTGGCCCCATTATTGGCCAATCTAAGAACACAAGGTGTAACGATAATGGCATATCTGGACGACTTGTTGCTGATAGACCACTCAGTGAAAAAACTAGAAGTGGTCGTTCACAAGACAATCAAGTATCTGGAATCTCACGGTTGGATTATCAACCGAGACAAGTCAGCCCTAAAACCAGTCAAAAGTCTGGAATACTTGGGGCTAAGGCTGGATTCAGGCCAGAGAAAAATATTCTTGCCTCGAGAAAAGGTGTTGTCTTTGAGAGATTTGATCCACCTAGTGGGTACAAAAAGACAGCTGTCCATACGCCTGTGCATGAGGCTGCTGGGAAAAATGGTGGCATCATTCGAAGCAGTACCCTACGGTCAATTCCATTCAAGGAATTTGCAAAGGGCCATACTGTCAGCCTGGAACAAGAAAGTTCAGGCCCTAGACTTACCAATGTCCTTGTCCCCTTCCATTCGCAAGAGCCTCCGTTGGTGGTTGGTTCTCCAGAATCTGGAAAAAGGGAAATCCTTCAGTCCGATTTCTTGGAAGGTGGTCACTACAGATGCCAGCCTTATAGGCTGGGGAGCAGTACTGGAGCAATGGTCTCTCCAGGGCAGATGGTCGGATGCAGAAAAGGCCCTGCCCATCAATCTCTTAGAGGTACGAGCAGCCCGGTATGCCCTAGTAGCATGGACATCCAAACTCCAAGGGTCCCCTGTCAGAATTCAATCAGACAATGCCACAGCAGTGGCATATATCAATCATCAGGGTGGCACCAGGAGTCGTGCAGCCCAGAGGGAAGTAAATTACATCCTGAAATGGGCAGAAAGATATGTCCCAGCCATATCCGCGGTATTCATTCCAGGAGTGGAGAATTGGAAGGCGGACTTTCTAAGTCGCCAGCAATTATGCCCAGGGGAATGGTCCCTTCACCCCAAGGTTTTCCGGACAATATGTCAGCGGTGGGGAACACCGGATGTAGATCTGCTAGCATCCAGATTCAACGCAAAGGTGGACAGGTTTGTCTCTCGGACAAGGGATCCCCTAGCTTGCGGCTCGGATGCCCTAGTGTTCCCTTGGGATCAGTTCAAGCTGATTTATGCATTTCCACCGCCACAATTGTTACCTCGATTACTCCGCAGAATCAGGGTAGAAAAGAAACCAGTGATTCTGGTGGCTCCAGCGTGGCCCCGAAGAGTATGGTACGCGGAGATTGTAAAAATGTCAGTGGGGAGTCCTTGGACTCTCCCACATCGTCCGGACCTGCTTTCGCAAGGACCGATATACCACCCTTCCTTACCAGCCCTAGGTTTGACGGCCTGGCTATTGAAGCCCACATTCTAAAAAAGAGAGGTCTCTCTAATCCTGTGGTAGCTACCATGATCAATGCCAGGAAGCCAGTATCCAGGCAGATCTACTATAGAATCTGGAAGGCGTACATCGCGTGGTGTGAGGCCAAGAAATGGCATCCACGTAAGTACGTAATAGGTAGGATTCTGGACTTCCTACAGTGGGCTGTAGATAGGAAGCTTGCCTTGAGTACTATCAAGGGTCAGATTTCGGCCTTGTCAATATTTTTTCAAAGGCCCTTGGCTTTGCATTCACTAGTCAAAGCTTTTACACAAGGAGTGATGTGTATTAGCCCTCCGGTTAATATTCCCATATGTCCATGGGATCTAAACCTGGTTCTGTCGGTTCTACAGAAACAACCATTTGAACCATTACAGATATTTCCTTGGTTCTTCTCACCAGGAAATTGATTTTTCTAGTAGCCATTTGTTCGGCTAAAAGAGTGTCGGAATTAGCCGCTATGTCCTGTAAAGAGCCATATCTGGTTATCCATAAGGACAGAGTAGTGTTACGTCCTCATCCAGCCTTTCTTCCTAAGGTGGTATCGAGGTTTCATTTGAACCAAGATGTGGTTCTTCCTTCCTTTTTCCCCAAACCTAGTTCGGTAGAGGAAAAGTTATTGCATTCTTTGGATGTAGTAAGAGCAGTTAAAGCTTATCTAAAAGCCACTGCTCAGATTCGTAGAACGGATACTTTGTTTATTCTGCCGGAAGACCCCAGAAGGGGTCAGGCAGCGTCAAAATCTACTTTAGCCAAGTGGATTCGACAGGTCATAATGCAAGCCTATGGCTTGAGAAGGAGACCACCTCCGTTCAAAGTTAGGGCGCACTCCACGAGAGCAGTTGGAACTTCATGGGCAGTGCATCACCAGGTCTCCCTGGCTCAGATCTGTAAGGCCGCAACATGGTCTTCAGTACACACGTTTACTAGGTTCTACCAGGTGGACGTTAGAAGTCAGGAGGATGTCGCCTTTGGGCGCAGTGTGTTGCAGGCCGCAAAAGATCCTCATGTCTGATAGCGCTCAGCTTATGTATGGTGTATCCCCCCCTCATTGGGCATTGCTTTGGGACGTCCCACATAGTAATGACTATGTCGCTCTGTGTCCTGTGATGTACGAGAAAGAAAATAGGATTTTTATAACAGCTTACCTGTAAAATCCTTTTCTTGGAGTACATCACGGGACACAGAGCTCCCACCCCTCTTTTGGGGACACTTATTGCTTTGCTACAAAACTGAGGTACTCCCGGATGGGAGGGGCTTATATAGGGGAGGGTACTTCCGGTTTTGGAAGTTGCCAGTGCCAGCACCTGAAGGTATCTATATAACCCACATAGTAATGACTATGTCGCTCTGTGTCCCGTGATGTACTCCAAGAAAAGGATTTTACAGGTAAGCTGTTATAAAAATCCTATTATCTGAGTGTAGTGAGCTTCTCAATGAGACTAACATCTCTTTCAGTACAGTGTCCAAGACTGGCTGGTTACTAGTGGGAAACACATCTATGGAGTCTGGCAGCTCCCTGGTGTCCTCCCTGGTGTCATCCCCTGAGACATGGAGCGGGCTCACCTCATCTGCTGCATCCGACCTGAACCTGGACTTCCCAGGGCTCCCAGATGAGGGTGTGGATTGTGAGGAGTTGAGGGATTTAGAAGGACCGCTCCTTTTGGTAGATATCCCTTGCTGAGCAGGCTGGGCCCGTGTTCCAGATGCCGGCGTGGATGTGGTGCCGGCGCCATGTTGCCTTGGCTCCAGTGGGAAGAACTCCGTCAGCTTTTGTGGACGGTTCCCCCCTTTCTTGCTCCTGACCATGTCCGTAGCTACGTCCGCCGGTCTGAGGGAGTAAACCGCTATGCTATGGAGCCTAATAGATGTTCGGATGGGCTGCTGGTAGTCGCTTGACCCCTGCTAATGTCGGAGCTCCGCTCTAAAGTGTCCATCGCGGTCTCTGGCTAGCTCCCCACCTAATACATTCTATGCATTAAGGTGGAAAAACCTTCTGTGCTGCAGCACCCCCTCAGACACCCCCCTCCCCTCCGCTTTCATACCTGAGCCCGATCCGATCCAGCAATCTGCATAAGCGCAGTGGCTCCAGATGCTGTCTCTCACCTCATTGGACAGATTGATAGCAGCTGGAGTCATTGGCTCCTGCTGCTGTCAATCAAAATCTGAGACGCAGGGGGCGAGGCCGAGTCTCACTGTCTGTGTCAATGGATGCAGCAGCAGGGACTCTCTGGAGCAAGCCCGCACGTGTGCCCCCATGGAAAGTTACTGAAGAGGAGGGGTCTGGATCACCAACAGGGTACTCCAGAAGAAGAGGATTGGGACTGATCTGTGTTGTTTTTTAAGAAAAAAATCACTTGAACCACTTTAAGGCCCCTTTTACACGAAGGGCCCGATCGGGTCTGCTTTTCAGGTGGATCTGATTGGGCCCTCTATTGACCCATATAGACCCCCATTCCGATCTGGTTCACTAAATAAAAAAAAACGGAAAGGGGATCCCCCTCTGTCTAGGCAGTTCATAGAGAAGTCTGGTAAACTAACAGGCGGAGTCTGTCTACACCCACCGGTCCATGTCTGCTCTGTGCAGTCTGAGAGGACACGGACGTGTCACCTGCCTGCTCTTATCAGTGGGCACATCCCCTGCTGATCTAATCGCAGTCCGTCCTGTGTAAAAGGGGCCTAACTGCAACATGCTCTTTTTAAAACTGGCATTAAAAATGTGTGTGGGGTGACTGGCTCTATGCTGTAGTTTCTGCTGTTTTTAAACAGACAAAATATTCGAAAGTCAAGTGAAAAAGCGACGTTACTCTCTTTCCCATAGATTATCCCACATTTAGCAAGGCTTTCTGCTGTGGAGGGGAGAGGGAGCATGGTGACCTTTCTTTTTTTTTTTTTTTTTCTCTTGTAGAGCAGAAATCCAGGGATTGCATTAAATCTAAATGCCAGACCTTGGCTGTACTTACTCCTGATCATAATCAATACTTTGTGACTATTGCTTATCATGTTCCTGCCATAACTGTGTTTTAAGATGCATGTCTTTGAGGTTGATGATTAATGCTGCACTATTCAGTCTTTATCTCTAGTTCTGTTATCTTTATGGTGTTACTGATGGGGGGCTGGCTTAACAATGAATCATTTTCACACAGAGTGACAAAAAAATCAATGTGGATTCCAATAACTTGTATGTCCTAGTGTCAGGACACGGTTCCTTGGCACCCAGGGCAATGATGCCAAAATACACAGACTTTAGCTAAGACAGAGCTTGCATATCTGTACATATAGTACAGGGTGCAGCCATGACATCCGCTTGCCTCTGACCCCAAGATTGCTGCCATTTGGTTCATGGTAACCAAACAGGTGGTGGGTATGTTGCACTTTGGTCAAATTAGTATGATTTAGTGCAAAAGAACAAGGCTTTCACTAAAATGATGGTAATCCATCATTTTGTAATTCCGTTTGGGAACAAAATTTTGTTTCTCAAAAGTGCAATTTTTTTCCCCCGTGTGTGTATGTGTATATATATATATATATGTATGTGTGTGTGTGTGTGTGTGTGTGTGTGTGTGTGTGTGTGTGTGTATATATATATATACACATACACACATACACACATACACACACACACACACACACACACACACACACACATAGTGTGTGTGTGTGTGTGTTGGGGTTGTCCTGATACCGGTGCCTGACCCGTTACTTGGTCGACAGGCGGAGAGGGCGGGCGGAGACAGTAGGCAAAGTGGGCGGAGCAGGCAAAGTCAGCAGACCGGAGTAGAACTAGCTAGGTAAGCTGGCAGGGCGCAGCCGCATCAGGATCGGTGACCGAACCGTCGCATTCGGTCACCGTCACTGTGGACATCCCGACACCCATCTTGGCACACCCTGCACTTGGCCACAGTAAGCCAGCAGCTGACATCTTGTTACACCCAGCCCATATGTCTGCTGATACTTACTGATGACGAGTGCAGGGTGTACCAAGATGGGCGCTGCAGCATAGCATTTCAAAATACTTTCCTCATGTCATTTATTGCTGCATTTCAGTGCCTGCCCATAAGTGCCAGCCACCTGTCGGTGCCATCAGTGCCCATAAGTGCCCCCTATCAGTGCCAGCCACCTGTCAGTGCCCATAGATATATATTTATTATACACATGATCTGGCTCTTCTGGGTAGGGGGCGAGCATGCGGGAGCCCAGCGGCAGGTACCATGGACTACATGTCCGCCGGTACACCACAGAGGCAAAACGACAGTCTGTCTATATAAACAAGGCAGATCGCCATTCTGACAGGAGGGAAGGCATGGATCCTGTGTCCCTGCAAAGCAGGTACAAGGATCCATGTTTTCTCCTAGTAAAAGCTACTCCCTTTCGGCTTCATGCCGGGAACCCTACTGCGCATGCGCGAGGCCCCGCTCCTCTCTCATATTAGCCCGGTGGCCAGGGGAGGAGGAGGAGGCAGTCCCGTGGTGACGTCACGGCCGTGGCCGGACTCCAGGAAGTGGGAAAGGATACCTGTCTTTGACAGGTATTCTGTCCCCCCTTCCCCCGAAAGGTGCCAATTGTGGCATCGGAGGGGGGGGGGGGAATCCGATGAGCGGAAAATCCACTTTAGGGTGGAACTCCGCTTTTAAGATGAAAAACCTTCTGACTTTATAACCACTTTAATAAATGATTTCTCTTATCATCCATGGACTGACACGGCGTCTCTTCACTGTACACGTGGGTGCTTGCAGGAGAAGACCTAGGCAGAATGTGAGATGTTATACATACATTATAAAAGCCAGAGTTGAACAGCCACGCCCAGGGGGGCGGTCCCTCTGGACAATAACCCACCCCCTGCAGTCAGCAGACCTCAGTTTTTTTCTGCCTAGCAGGAGGAGAAGACGTGGCTCTCTCAGGAGCCAGTCTCCTGGAAGATTTTACTTTGAATTTGTATTCCTTTGGGAATTTTATTATTTTATTTTTGAGACCTTCAATCAACTGTCGGCTGGGCAACAGGTTGGGTACACTGGTATCCTCGTAGTCTTCCCTGTCCGACCATCGAGCGTGCTGATCCTCGCCTTGTGTGCGTGAGACTCAGTTCACGACATGCTCCATGACTCCAGGGGTGGCCGGGTTGCTTTCATGCTCCTGTGGTCCTCTCAAGATTGAACAGTACCTGACGGACTGTATCTCTCGCGGTGGACCGGGCAGACAGCTACGCAGTACTACTCTGTGATAGGTCTGTCAGAAACACACAAGTGGGTCCCTCAGGGGACAGGTAAGTAGTCTCTCCTGCCTGTAGGTGAGTACAAAATGCTGTGTGTGTTTCTTTGTGGGGGATTTTCCCTGTCTCCCCCTGTGTTTTATTGTCACTCTCTGTCACCATTGCTGGCGCTGTGCTGTGGGGGGTGCCTGGGGGTCATACTGTCCTGGGGGGGGGGGCTCATGCTGGTCTGCATATCGCTGGGGGCCTTGTGTGATTTTGGGGCCCGGGCGCCGTTTGGCGCTGTGTGTGTGCTGTTTGTAATTTTAACTGCGCAAGGTGGCCATTTTGCTGTGGATCGCCTCAGTGAAGTGCGGAGGCCATTTTCTTGTAGCCCAGACTCTTTTCAGCACTAGTTTGGCCTCTATCGCAGCTGTAACAGCGCAAATCTCCTCACAATCTCCTCACAGCTCACTCGCGCTGACACAGCGTGGTACAGACAGCGGAACTGAGCATTCCTGGTCCGGTCTGGTGAGTCCCCTGGGCGCCCCCTCCTCAGTCAGCACAGCATGTGGGTGGACTTTTTTTATCTGAGGAGTCTCAGAGAGGGGCAATATGGAGTCAATGTCACAGCTTCCCCTTGAATGTTTGAGGCAACAGGCAGTGCTCCAGCACCTGCGGTCCCTATGGACCAGTTGTCGGCAGTCCTTGAATCATTTCTGACCAGGAGGGAAGCGGTGTGCGAGCTCAAGGGAGCAAAAAAGCCCCTCTCCCCACTTTATCTCCACACAAAAAAAAGGGGGGGGGGTGCGCTGATTCAGATATGGGCCTAGCCACTACCGCTCAGGACCCTAGCTCTGAATATTTTGATGGTTTTGAACAGGACATTCCTTGCAAGGAAGACTCCAGTTCTGAGTCAGTAAATGACAGGGCGCTTGTTAGTGAACTCATTGATGCTGTGAGGGACACTCTCAAGCTGAATGCTGCGGATGCAGTACCTCAGGCGGACAGTAGTCTCCTTTGGTTCTTTTAAGGCCGGGCCTTCTAAAAAGGTTTTTCCATATGTACCTTTCTTTGACCAGCTCATTGATTAGGTCAGGGAAAAAGCCGCAGAAGACTTTTAGGGTCCCGCAGCGTTTGTCTCTCAGATACCCCTTTTGAAGATGCCCTACTTAAAAAGCGGGCTTCTCCCCCAGTGGTCGACCCTCCAGTCGCCCGGTTGAACAAGGCCACGACTCTCCCGATGGAGGGGACTCCTGCATTTTAAGGACCCCACTGACAGGAGGTCAGAAGTGGTGAGCAGAGCCATGTTTGCCTTGTTGGGATCCGCCCTACGGCCTGTAGCGGCGACCCTTGTGTCTCAGACACTTACGGGATGGGCAAAAAATTTTGCACCAAACTGTACAGGAGCATAATCTTCCTCCAGACACTATTGCTCTGGCCCACCAAATGGTGCAGGGCCTGGTTTATGTGTGTGATGCCACGTTAGACGCGGCCCCTTAATATCCAGGGCCTCTGTCTCGGCGGTGGTATTGTGTCGTATTATCTGGTTGAAATGCTGGTCTGCTGGCCTAGCCTCTAAGAAGCTTCTGACGGATCTACCATTTAAAGGTGGTAGGCTTTTCGGTGCTGCGCTGGATGACATCATCAAGGATGTCACGGGAGGTAAAAGCACTCTTCTTCCTCAGACTAGCAAGGGTAAGGAGGCCCGCCGTAAGCAGGGTCCTTCCTTTCCAGCAAAAACGTTTTTTTTTAGTCAGTCAGAATCCATGGGTAGGCCCTCCCAGACTGACAGCAGTGCGGCTGGTGGACACATGCGCCCCTGGGTGCGTAAGCCAAACATGCTGGCTCCCAAGCCCGCCTCAGCGTGAAGTCTTGCCCCCACCCGACTCTGGGGTGGGGGGGGGGGACTTTGCAGGTTCACGGATCGGTGGACCTCCCGGATCTCCTACCGGTGGGTGTGCGAGGTGGTCACCTCAGGTTACAGGATAGAGTTCCGTTCCTGGCCCCAGACAGATTCTTCCCTCGAATCTTCCTCTCCTTCCTACCCGCGTGGCAGCCCTATGGGGGCTGTTCAGGATTTGATCAGGTCCGGAGTTATTGTGCCGTTCCGTCACAGGAGAGGTTTCAGGGATTCTTTTCAAATCCGTTTGTCGTCCCAAAAATGGACGGGGTTCGGCCTATCCTGGACCTCAAGGCCCTGAATGCCTTCGTGAAGGTGCAAAAATTCCGCATGGAATCCATTTGCGCGGTGATCGATACACTCCATTAAGGGGATTTTCTGGCGGCCTTGGACATCAAGGACGCCTACTTGCATGTTCCGATCTGCGCAAGTCACCAGAAGTTTCTGCGCTTGCGATCGACGAAGTCCACCATCAATTTGTGGCTCTTCCTTTCGGCCTAGCCTCGACACCGAGGGTGTACACCAAGGTGCTTGCGCCGGTTCTAGCTTTGCTGAGACAGCGAGACATCGCTGTCGTGGGCTATCTGGACGATCTTCTTCTAAGAGCAGAAAGTGGCTCAAAATTAGAAGACAGTGTGACTATCGTCAGTCAGACCCTCAGGGACTTTGGGTGGCTCCTGAACATTCAGAAATCAGTCCTGGTCCCGACTCAGCGTCTGGAGTATCTAGGTCTGATTCTGGACTCCTTGGAGGCAAAGGTATTCCTACCTACGGGGAAGTTACTGACACTTCAGTCTGCAGTGCGGGTGCTGACATCCCGAAAATGGTCGTCAATTTGTTTTTGCATGAGAGTCCTGGGACTCATGGTGGCCTCCTTCGAGGCCGTTCCATATGCCCAATCACACACCAGGGCATTGCAGAAGGAGATCTTGCTCACTTGGGACAAATCCCCGTTGTCTTTGGATCTTCCGATCCAGGTGAGTCACCTGGTCAGGGCGTCCCTGACATGGTGGTTGGGGTCCCCGGCTCTTCGGTCCGGGAAGTCGTTCCTCCCCATCCAATGGACGGTGTTCACGACAGACACCAGCCTGATGGGCTGGGGTGGAGTCTGGGGAGTCCTGTCGACCCAAGGGCTTTGGACTCCGGACGAAGCCCGTTAACCGATCTATGTTCTGGAAATACGGGCCATCAGACTGTGCCTCTCCTCGTGGTCTGAGAGATTACAGGATCGCTCCATCAGGATCCAGTCGGACAACGTCACGGCGGTGGCGTATGTCGACCATCAAGGGGGGGCTCGGAGCTCAGCTGCGGCTTCCGAGGTCGCCGTACCCTGAAGTGGGCCAAAAGAAGCGTGCCGGCTCTGTCGGCCGTTTACATTCCGGGCATAGACAATTGGCAGGCGGACTATTTGAGTCGCCAGACGCTGGACCAGGGAGAGTGGTCCTTGCACCCGGAGATATTTCAACTCCTTTGTCGATGGTGGGGCACGCCGGATGTGGACCTGATGGCCTCTCGACTCAATCACAAGGTGTCGAGGTTTGTGGCCAGATCCAGGGATCCTTGGCGGATGCCTTGGATGCGTTAGTGGCCCCATGGGGTCATTATCACCTGATATACGTTTATCCTCCGCTGCAGTTGCTCCCTCGCCTGCTGCGCAGGGTGGCGACCGAGGGAATTCCGGTGATCCTCATTGCTCCAGATTGGCCTCAGCGTCACTGGTACGCCGATCTGGTACGTCTCGTCGCGGGCGTTCCCTGGCGGTTGCCAATAAGGGAGGACCTTCTGTCTCAAGGTCCTATATTTCATCCTGCTTTAGCCTCTGGCTTTAACGACATGGCTGTTGAAAGCCAGGTGTTGAGAGACCGAGGTCTCTCGGACTCGATCATTTCGACCATGTTAAGGGCACGGAAGTCTTCCTCCAGAATGATCTATCACGTACCTGGAAAGCTTACATCGCCATGTGCAAAGAGCTGGACTGGCGTCCTCGGACGTATTCCGTCCCTAGAATCCTGCGTTTTCTGCAGCATGGAGTGGCCCCAAAAACTCGCTTTGAGTACCATTTAAGGGCCACTAGCGGGTCATTCCTTGGTTAGCACCTTTTGTACAGGGGTTCCCCATGTGCTCCCTCCTGTCAAGCCTCCTCTCCCCCCGTGGGATCTGAATTTGGTGCTCTCGGTTCTCCAGGAACCTCCCTTTGAGAATATCAGGGATATTCCCCTCTTGACTTTGTCTCAGAAGGTGGCCCTTTTAGTGGCAATTACTTCTGTTAGACGAGTGTCTGAGTTGGCGGCCTTGTCCTGCAAGTCGCCATATTTGGTCATCCTTAAGGATAAGACGGTGTTGCGTACATGACCGTCATTTTTTGCCAAAGGTGGTCTAGGCCTTTCACCTAAATGAGGACATTGTCCTCCCGTCCTTGTGTCCTCACCCATCGCATCCCAGAGAGTTTGTGCTTCACACATTGGACGTGGTACGAGCCTTGCGGGTGTACCTGTCTGCTACTGCTTCTATTCGGAAGTCTGACTCACTGTTTGTAACTGCCTCTGGTCCAAAACAGGGCCAAGCGGCTTCGTCTGCCACCATTTCTAGGTGGATCAGACAAACCGTCAATCAAGCCTATGCTCTCAAGGGGCGGGCGCCTCCCTTTCTGGTCACGGCGCATTCCACCATGGCAATTTGGTGCTTCCTGGGCTTTTCGAAATCAAGCTTATCAAGTGTGCAAGGCGGCGACCTGGTCGTCTGTTCATACCTTTTCTAAGTTTTATAAGGTTAATGTGGCTGCATCTTCGAATGCTTCCTTCGGCCACAAGGTGTTGCAGGCCGCTGTTTAGAGTTGCAGCTCCTCCGCTGAGGAGCTCTGCCTTGTTTGGAGTGAAGTTTTTTTGGTTTTTCCATTTAGACTGCTCCCATCCCTCTTGACACTGCTTTGGGACATCCCACGTGTACAGTGAATAAGAGACGCCGTGTCAGTCCATGGATGATAAGAGAAAATAGGATTTTTGTACTCACCGTAAAATCCTTTTCTCTGACATCCATGGACTGACAGGGCACCCACCCTTCCTTTTAAAGTTTGTACTGCTTTGTTACGAACTGAGGTCTGCTGACTGCAGGGGGTGGGTTATGTCCGAAGGGACCGCCCCCTGGGCGGGGCTGTTCAACTCTGGCTTTTAGAATGTATGTATAACCTCTCACATTCTGCCTAGGTCTTCTCCTGCAAGCAGGGACATAACCCACGTGTACAGTGAATAAGAGATGCCGTGTCAGTCCATGGATGTCAGAGAAAAGGATTTTACGGTGAGTACAAAAATCCTATTTTTGTGTACAGAAAAAGACCAGTGCAGGCATTTTGTAGTTGGCTTTAAGGGTCCATTCACACTTGAGTGCAGGTCCATGTTTTCCCGCCACAGGGATGCTCAGATGTTGCGTGCATCCCAGTGCTGGCAGTCCACAGAAGTTCAGCATCACAGACAGAGCCGCTGTGTCCCAATATGACATGCAGGTGAGGGTTCCTGAACACACACAGGGGGAGTTTGGGGACCCACACCTGCATGTCATTTTGGGACACAGCGGCTTTGTCTGTGCAGTCGTGTGTCTCGGTAATCTTCTATGGACTGCCAGCATAAGGATGCACGCAACATCTGTGCATCCCCACGCTGGGAAAAAACGCAGTCGTATGCCCTGTGTGAATAGACCCGTGACCTTTCCTCACCCAGTACAAATAAAGTATGGGGTTTTGTTTAACCACTTCAGCTCCGGAAGGTTTTACCCCCTTCCTGACCAGGCCATTTTTTGCGATACGGCACTGCGCTAATTTAACTGACAATTGCGCGACGCTGTTCCCAATTAAAGTTGATGTACTTTTTTTCCCATAAATAGAGCTTTCTTTTGGTGTTGTTATTTGAGCACCTCTGCCTTTTTTTTATTTTTTGCGCTTCAAACAAAAAAAAACAACAATAATAATAATATTTTTTTATATGTATGTATGTGTGTATATGTGTGTGTATATATGTGTATATTCTATTAAATATATAAATATTTTTTTTTTTTTCTGCTATAAAACACATCCAGTAAAAAATCACATTTCTTCATCTGTTTAGGCCAATATGTATTCGGCTACATATTTTTGGTAAAGAAAATCCCAATAAGCTTATGTTGATTGGTTTGCGCAAAAGTTATAGCGTCTACAAACTATGGGATAGATTTGCGGACATTTTTTTAAATATTTTTTGGGAGATTTTTATTCAGAAATTTTTGGGTGGAACTCTGCTTTAAGTGACTTTTGAAGAAGGAGCAGAATTGGTCAGCTGGTTTTAGCACAGTTGGAAAACCTAGGAGTTCATGGCATGTGAAGTGTGCATTTGTTAGGGTGCGGGTTGCCATAGACAATTGATTTGTGGAAAGGCACTTTATCTACAATGTGACATATGGTATACATAAATGGAGGCAATGCATTTACAATGTTTGCTATAGATGTTATATTAATGTGACTGGGGTAGAAGTCTTCTCTGGCCTGCAACCTTTGTCACCAGGTATAGATTTTCCTCTGAATGCCATGCAAGACTTGCGTAAAGCAGGGCATTGACAGCATGGCTTTGAGCAATTCAGATCTTTACTGCCCTTTACTAACTTTTCATTACTGAAATTCCACTGGTTACTGAATGTTCCATGCGTGTGACTATTGTCTCTAAATCATCCAAATTCTTATCTTCTGTTTTGGTTATGTGACTAATGCCCTGGTGTTGGTCATATGGTCTCTGCTGAATGGCAGGCATGGATTGGTTGTGCCTGAATGCCATTCCATGACACTTCGGCAAAGATTCTACAACCAGTACCTCCGTGTAAGTCAGGTGACTGGCAACCGCGATGAGAAGAATTTTCAGAATTGCAGAAAAAAGGAATTTCCTATCTGTCTGTACTAGAATTTTGTTCATGAGAATAATTTGTGTAATACAAGCAAGGCAGGATAGGGTTTAAAAGCTTTTGTTCAAGTATGAAGAATATTTTTTTTAAATAAAATTTTTACGTGAAAATATTAAATTAAAACAAAACAAATACATTTTTATATTTTTTGTTTTGCATTCAGCTATACTTGAAAGGGTAACTCCACTTTCGCGGGGGGGGGGGGGGGGGAATGGCAAAAAAGAAAATAAATATATATAATATGTATGTGTGTATATATGTATATGTATGTGTATAGAGAGAGAGAGAGAGAGATAGATAGATAGATAGATAGATAGATAGATAGATGGCATATACAATTGCGACACAAGTCATATTGTAATTTAATATTATTAAAAATTACCTTTCCTTTTCGGTCTACTGCTGCTTATTTCTGTAAGATGCAATGCAATATGGCTGCCTGGATGTGTTCTGTACACAGAATGTATACAGAATGTCCCCCAGAAACATTTCCTGCTTGTGTGATTGGCTTACTGTTTTTCCCAGAAGTCTGCACTAAGCTGCAAGTCAGATTTTTGGCATCGCCTGCAACAAAAATTAATTTTTTTTTTTTTTTGTGAGATACTCCCAATAGGAAATCCCATCTAAAGGGATGTTGACCCTGCAATTTTCCTCATTAGAGCCCTGCAAGTGCAACAGCTAGTTGATATTAATGAAACCCCTCGCATTAGACGTATTCTCTTCAGAATAATGACCCGTACACACGATCCAAAAATCAGACGAAAAATACCGCTTTTGACGTGATCGTACAATAAACGTATCGTTACTACACAGCTTTTAAGAGCCGATCACGACAGTTCATCCAATTTTATAATTTGAAAAAAACGAACAAACCCAACAATTTAATAACTCACAAGTGTCTTCTGCTATTTTATAGTGTGTGTTTTTTTTTTTGTTTGTTTTTTGTAATGTTTTTTTTTTTTAAAGTAGCACAATAAACTTGTCATGACTGAGATGTGCTTGATGAAATTATGGTTACATGAACCTGTACTACCTCTGAAGTATTAGGGCCTATGAAGTGAATGTAAGACTTTGGTGTCTGGATTTTCATGGCAATACCGCACTGTACATTACAAGGACCCATGGCTTGTCTAGAGGCACCAGGCAGAAGCCTTTTATTTTATGTGGAATTGAAATCTTAGTCTTCTTTTTCTAATTTTCTTGCAGGTTATTAAACAGTCCAAGCGTTTGGATGAGGTCTTGTCAAGGATGGACTCTGAGCAGGCAGCCAGACACAGCCATGCCATCAGGAAATGGAAAGCCAAGCATCCTTCAGAATATCAGAGGCTGGGAGCTTTCTTGTTGTACTCCCAGAAGAAGATGGCTGCTGCCAGGGCCCTGTGTGAGGCTGAGCAGTATGAGAATGGCAGGGAGCTGGCTGCCAAGCAGGTGAGAGACTTGTGGACTTCTGCCCCTTGTTACCCAATTCGGCCTCTGGCTGAATACTGACATTGTTGTCCTACATGTAAAAATCAGCATTTTGTTTGCTAGAATTTTTTTTAGAGCCCCCAAACATTATATATTTTATTAAGCAGAGGCCCTAGAGAATAAAATGGTGGGTGTTGCAAATTTTGGGCATTTTGGTATTCGCGCAGTGGTTTTTCAAACTCCATTTTTTGGGGGGAAGAATACAGTTTAAAGTGGAACTTCACTCGCCCAATCAACATAGATTATTTTTAATCCTCATGCTGCTAGCATTAGTAAATAGATAGGAAAGTATATCATGTTTACTTGTTTAAGACCTTTTTTTCTTTATCGTACACCACGTGACACAAAGCCGAAGTCATTACATAGTGGGTTGTATAGTTCACCACAGGTGATTGGACACTGGCACAACCAATGAAGACAAGTTCCCCTCTATATAACCCCTCCCATAAAGGAAGTACCTTAGTTTTTTGCCAGTGTCTAAGGTGAAGGGCACGAGAAGGATGTGTTAAGAAGGAGCTCTGTTGAAATCCCTTCGGGGGCAAGGAGCTACGCCGCTGGGTCCATCCAAAGTGCTTATTAATTACGCCAAATGGATGGTACCCGAGCCTCGCAGAAGACCGAGGCGGTGCCTGTAATGTCTCTCTTTGGAGGACTGGTCTCTGGGATCCAGCACTTTCGCAATTTAAAACGCGCAAAAGTTTTTTGGCAGAGTCTTTTACAAGGCCCAGGGAAGAGGTCTCCTTTAAGTAGGAACCCATACCCCTGAAGGTTGGCACAAGACTACCCACCGTGAGGGGTGAAGATTGGTACTGTCTGATCTCAGCAGTCCTGCGGCGTGGATAAGGTAAGTGGAAAAAGTCTACGTTTTAAACACTTAAGAACTTTCCCCCTTTTTTTTGAGTATGACTGTCTTGCCTAAAACAACCACTAGAGGGAGTAAAGAGTTAGAGTTCCACTCACCATGCCAGGAACGAAAAGCTCAGTGCACAGCACTTCCTCTGCTGCAAGGCAGAAATGCAGTGGATGTCTTTCATGAGGTGGTAAAGCGCCCATATTGTAGCCTCTCTCCCCCATGCTGTCATTCCCCATAGACGTGCGCGCAGGGAGCGCGCTTTTCACTCTGTGAGCTCGGCAAGAGCAGGGAGGGGTTGTGATCACGCGAGCGGGCACGCCGGCGTGCGCGCCGCTCTACTGCGCATGCGCAAAGCGGGAAGTTTTGAAATCAGCCTCAGACGCCTGACAGACTCCACAGGAAGAGACACAGCAGCTTGGGGGGCACGTGAGTTCTTTAGGTGGTTGGATTACAGGCACTTAAAGGCACCTACTCAGCATCAGACTGTGTGATAGTTGCTTACTTGTGTAGATTGCTAAACTAGCACAGTAGTGTATGCACTGTCTCTGTACCTCTGCTTTTGGCTTAGGAATATGTCTTCCCAGAAAAAGAATTCGGGGACTAGGAAAAACAAAAAAGACACGCCACCTAAAACAGGAGGCTCTAACCGTTCTGGCCGGATATTATCCTCTTCTGAGGAATCGGATGCACCCATACAGGATGAGCCTTTGCCTTTATCAGGTATAGCAGCCTCTCCTGTTGTGCCAGCTCCTGCATATGTCACTGAAGACACCTTGGCAGCAGCTCTAGACAATTTGGAAGGGAGGATCGCCACTTTAATCACTAAATCCGTAAAAAAGGATAAAAAGCGAAACGGGTCCCCTTCCGTTGTTCTAGATCTCTTTTCAGGAAAATCTGATGAGGAGGATGAGAATGTGGCGCCTTTAGAGGATAAGGATGATGAGCAGTCGGATGGATCAGGTGGATCAGAGGAACCTTTTTATGCATCACAGGCCCTAAAATTGCAGGTGCAAAAATGGCCATTAAATCCTTACACCCATTTAAGGCCCCTGGCACAGATGGCTTTTTGGGTCACTACTACCGTAAATACCAGGAAATTCTCATCCCCCACTTATGTACGTACTTCAATGACATCCGCAAGGGTAATAGCATCCCAGCCCATGAAAACACAGCATATACAGTCATGGCCGAAATTGTTGGCACTCCAGAAATCTTTCCAGAAAATCAAGTATTTCTCACAGAAAAGTATTTCAGTAACACATGTTTTGCTATACACATGTTTATTCCCTTTGTGTGTATTGGAACAAAACAAAAAAAGGGAGGAAAAAAAGCAAACTGGACATATTGTCACACAAATCTCCAAAAATGGGCTGGTCAAAATTATTGGCACCCTTTCAAAATTGTGGATAAATAAGATTGTTTCAAGCATGTGATGCTCCTTTAAACTCATGTGGGGCAAGTAACAGGTGTGGGCAATATAAAAATCACACCTGAAAGCAGATAAAAAGGAGAGAAGTTCACTTAGTCTTTGCATTGTGTGTCTGTGTGTGCCACGCTAAGCATGGACAACAGAAAGAGGAGAAGAGAACTGTCTGAGTACTTGAGAACCAAAATTATGGAAAAATATCAACAATCTCAAGGTTACAAGTCCATCTCCAGAGATCTAGATTTGCCTTTGTCCACAGTGCGCAACATTATCAAGAAGTTTTCAACCCATGGCACTGTAGCTAATCTCTCTGGGCGTGGACGGAAGAGAAAAATTGATGAAAGGTTGCAACGCAGGATAGTCCGGATGCTGGATAAGCAGCCCCAAACAAGTTCCAAAAAAATTCAAGCTGTTCTGCAGGCTTAGGGAGCATCAGTGTCAGAGCGCACTATCCATCGACATTTAAATGAAATGAAACGCTATGGCAGGAGACCCAGGAGGACCCCACTGCTGACACAGAGACATAAAAAAGTAAGACTACAGTTTGCCAAAATGTACTTGAGTAAGCCAAAATCCTTCTGGGAAAACGTCTTGAGGACAGATGAGACCAAGATGGAGCTTTTTGGTAAAGCACATAATTCTACTGTTTACCGAAAATGGAATGAGGCCTACAAAGAAAAGAACACAGTACCTACAGTGAAATATGGTGGAGGTTCATTGAAGTTTTGGGGTTGTTTTGCTGCCCCTGGCACTGGGTGCCTTGAATGTGTGCAGGGCATCATGAAATGAGGATTACCAAAGGATTTTGGGTCGCACTGTAGAGCCCAGTGTCAGAAAGCTGGGTTTGTGTCTGAGATCTTGGGTCTTCCAGCAGGACAATGACCCAAACATATGTCAAAAAGCACCCAGAAATGGATGGCAGCAAAGTGCTGGAGAGTTCTAAAGTGGCCAGCAATGAGTCCAGATCTAAATCCCATTGAACACCTGTGGAGAGATCTTAAAATTGCTGTTGGGAAAAGGCGCCCTTCCAATAAGAGAGACCTGGAGCAGTTTGCAAAGGAAGAGTGGTCCAAAATTCTGGGTGAGAGGTGTAAGAAGCTTATTGATGGTTATAGGAAGGGACTGATTTCAGTTATTTTTTCCGTAGGGTGTGCAACCAAATTTCTTTTTCGTACATCACGGGACACAGAGCGACATAGCCATTACTATGTGGGTTATATAGATTACCTTCAGGTGCTGGCACTGGCAACTTCCAAAACAGGAAGTACCCTCCCCTATATAAGCCCCTCCCATCCGGGAGTACCTCAGTTTTTTTGCCAGTGTCTAAGGTGTTGGCCAAGGTTAACTTGTATTCATCTGGGCTTGTGTACAGGTTCTTTTGGGCCTTAGCAAGCTATTCCGGATCCGACCAAAAAAGCTTCATAGCTAAACGGTCGGTACCCGGGCCTTGCAGAGAAGAGCAAGGTTTTGCCTGTAATGCCTCTCTTAGGAGGGCTGGACCCTGGGATCCAGAGCTCTGGTCATACCCACGACCAAGATGTTATCTGTGCAGGGTGCTATACAGGTCCAGGGGAGTGGAATCCTTGGGAACCCGGTCCCTGAAGGTCTACGTACATTGCCTGCCGTGAAAGGCGAAGTTTGGGCTTCTGTGCCAAACAGAGTCCTGCGGCGGGGAAAAGGTAAGTGGGGGCCCCTCAGGAACTTGGTTCTATTGGGGGACCCTCAAGCCTAATATGTCTTTCTGCCTGTTACCTGAACGGTATTCCCGCTAAAAAATCTGTAATGCCTAAAACTGCTAATCTTAGAAAACGGTTTTCTCATATAGTAGTTGTAAAAAAAAAAAAAGACAAGGTGCGGTACCTGTGTTTATCCACTAGAGGCCGCTGTAGAACGTCTTTTTCTGTGGACTATTCCTTCCAGGGTGAAAGTCCAGGCAGATGGTGAGTTCTCTTGTAAGGGAAGCTACTTTCCTCTGTCTTGCTGCCATGTGCTCTTTTTCATCCCCGGGCCCTGCTGCAAACAGGGACCCTGGCTCCTCTCCCTGTGTTTCCATGGGTGAACGCCGAGGGCGCACACGTGTGCGCGCGCGCACACGCTTCTAATATAGGAGACGGGCTGGAAAAGGGGGCGGAGCTTGGCGGATGACGCTCTGTGCGCGCCGCAGCGCTTCTGCGCATGTGCGGGCGTCCCAGCATGTTCAAAACACAGTTTTTTCTGTGAACTGGCTGTGGAGAGACAGAGCAAGGGGCTGGTAGCATATAAAGCAGGCATACAGCAGGCGGTTGATGCAGGCATCCCCTAGAGAGGCACATTAGTGGACACCAAGTGATTTATATAGCAGCAAGTTTGCTAGACTATTAGCAGTAAGTTGTGTATTGCGGCTGGAATACCTCAGCTTTGGGCTTAGGAATATGCCGCCTAAAGTCTCCGGGTCTAAAACGCCCAGGAAGCAAAAAGGGTCTCCGTCGGGCTCTGAGGATCTTGGGCATGCTTTGGCTGCACCAGTCTCCCCTGAAAAATCAGAGGTTGGGGCCCGTAGGGAACCCTCAGGAGTGCCTGGTACTGTGGCTGTCCTCAGTTCACCTGCTCCGGCGTATGTAACAGAGGAGGCTTTTGCCTCAGCTCTGGGAGGACTGGAGCAAAGATTGGCAGCATTGATCGCTTCTTCCCTACCAGAGAGAAAGCGCGCCCGATCTCCGTCCCCTCCATCAGAGTACCTGTTAGCAGAGCAACAGTCCCATGAAGGGATTGACATACCTGAAGGGGATCAGGATGAGGATGACTCTGTTTTAGAGGAGTCGACAGTGGAAGAGCCATTCTCGGCATCACAAGCTGAAAGATTGTGGGTTCAGTCCCTAACTGACATGGTTCGATCAGCATTTAAAATGCCCCTTGGGGAACCATCAACCACGTCTGTCTCCTCGTTGGGGGTCATTAAAAGCTCCCCAGACTATTTGTTCCTTTCCAATCCATCCATTACTGGAAGGACTTATATACCAGGATTGGGAACATCCTGATAAAATATTTACTCCCCCTAAGAGATTTCCGGTGATCTATCCCATGGAGGATAAGTTCATCCGAAAATGGAGTTTGCCTACAGTGGACGCAGCCATCTCTTGTGTAAACAAATCACTGACATGTCCAGTAGACAATGTTCAAATGTTCAAGGACCCAATAGACAAAAAATTGGAGTCCTTATTAAAGTCGGCTTTTTCTACAGCAGGCTTGGTGACACAACCAGCAGTGGCAGCTATTGGGGTTTGCCAAGCGGTGAAGGATCAGTTGAAACAGGTCTTAAGGGACTTGCCAGATCAGCAGGCCCATGCCCTGGCTGATCTGCCTAGAGCATTATGCTTTGCGGTTGACGCCATCAAGGATTCAATCCATCAGGCCTCCCGCCTTACGCTGTCTTTAGTACATATGCGTAGACTTCTGTGGCTCAAGAACTGGTCTGCTGAGGCTCCCTGTAAAAAGTTGCTAGTTAGTTTCCCATTTCATGGTGAACGCTTATTCGGCGAGGACCTGGATAAATATATCCAGAAGATTTCCAGTGGTAAAAGTACTCTCTTACCGGTTAAAAAGAGGTTTAGCGGCCCCTCGTTTAGGAGGCCTACCTCTCCAATCCCTGGGACATCTGCTTCTAAGCAGTTCCGACGGCCTCCTCGGTCAAATCCCGGAGGTAAAAATCGGGGACAATCACAGGGTAACAAAAAACCCTGGGTCCGAAGAGGTACAAAACCACCCTCCAAGTCAAATTTATGAAGGGCTGCCCCCACTCAAACGGGTGGGGGGAAGACTTCAGTTGTTCGCAGAGACCTGGCGGGAGATGATCAGAGACAGATAGGTGCTCTCCGCAGTAACTCAGGGATACAAGCTGGAGTTAAAAGACTCTCCTCCTTCCCATTTTATGTGGTCAAGCATGCCAAAAGATCCCCTGAAGAGAGGATCCCTCTTGTTGGCATTAAAACAACTATTGCTCCAAGGAGTAATTATGGAAGTGCCTCTGGAAGAGTGGGGGTTGGGTTTTTACTCAAACCTCTTCACAGTCCCGAAACCAAACGGGGACGTAAGGCCCATATTAAATCTAAAGGGGCTAAACAAATTCCTAAATATCCGGACTTTTCGGATGGAGTCGATCCGGTCAGTAGCCGCTGTCCTACAAGGAGAGGAATGGTTAGCATCGATCGACATCAAAGATGCTTATTTGCACGTTCCCATCTTTCCAGTCCATCAAAAATTTCTACGCTTTGCAGTAGAAGGGCGCCATTTTCAGTTCAGAGCCTTACCTTTCGGTCTGGCCACAGCACCACGGGTGTTCACAAAAATTCTGGCCCCACTATTGGCCAATCTAAGAACACGAGGTGTGACGATAATGGCATACCTAGACGACTTGTTGTTGATGGACCACTCAGTGGCAAAACTAGAAGTGGTTGTTCACGATACGATCAAGTATCTGGAATCGCACGGTTGGATTATCAACCGAGACAAGTCAGCCCTACAACCAGTCAGAAGTCTGGAATACTTGGGGCTACGGCTGGATTCAGACCAGAGAAAGATTTTCATGCCTCAAGAAAAAGTATCTTCTTTGAGGGATTTGGTCCACCTGGTGGATGCAAAAAGAAAGCCGTCCATACGCCTGTGCATGAGGCTGCTGGGGAAGATGGTGGCATCATTCGAAGCTGTGCCCTACGGCCAGTTCCACTCAAGGAATTTGCAAAGGGCCATACTGTCAGCCTGGAACAAAAAAGTTCAGGCTCTAGACTTCCCAATGTCTTTATCCCCTTCCGTTCGCAAAAGCCTCTGTTGGTGGTTGGTTCCCCAGAATTTGCAAAAGGGGAAATCCTTCAGTCCGATTTCTTGGAAGGTGGTCACTACAGATGCCAGCCTCATAGGCTGGGGAGCAGTACTGGAGCAATGGTCTCTCCAGGGCAGGTGTTCGGATGCAGAGAAGGCCCTGCCCATTAATCTCTTAGAGATACGAGCAGCCCGGTATGCCCTAAAGGCATGGACATCCAAACTTCAAAGTTCCCCTGTCAGAATTCAATCCGACAATGCCACGACTGTGGCATAAATCAATCATCAGGGGGGCACCAGGAGTCGCGCAGCCCAGAGGGAAGTAAATCACATCCTCGAATGGGCAGAAAAATATGTCCCATGCATATCCGCGATCTTCATTCCAGGGGTGGAGAATTGGAAGGCGGACTTTCTGAGTCGCCAACAGTTATGCCCAGGGGAATGGTCCCTTCATCCCGAAGTTTTCCGAGCAATATGTCAGCGGTGGGGAGCACCGGATGTAGATCTGCTAGCATCCAGATTCAACGCAAAGGTGGACAGATTTGTCTCTCGGACAAGGGATCTTCTAGCTTGCGGCTCGGATGCTCTGGTGTTCCCTTGGGATCAGTTCAAACTGATATATGCATTCCCACCGCCACAATTGTTGCCTCGACTACTCCGCAGAATCAGGATAGAAAAGAAGCCGGTGATCCTGGTGGCTCCAGCGTGGCCCCGAAGAGCGTGGTACGCAGAGATTGTAAAAATGTCTGTGGGGAAAACTTGGACCCTCCCACGTCGCCCGGACCTGCTTTCGCAAGAACCGATATACCACCCTTCCTCACTAGCTCTAGGTTTAACGGCCTGGCTATTGAAGCCCACATCCTAAAAAAGAGAGGCCTCTCTAACCCTGTGGTATCTACCATGATCAATGCCAGGAAACCCGTATCCAGGCAGATTTACTATAGAATCTGGAAAGCGTACATCGCGTGGTGTGAGGCCAGAAAATGGCATCCACGTAAGTACGTGATAGGTAGGATTCTGGACTTCCTACAGTGGGCTGTAGATAGGAAGTTTGCCTTGAGTACTATCAAGGGTCAGATTTCGGCCTTGTCAATATTATTTCAAAGGCCCCTGGCTTCGCATTCACTAGTCAAATCTTTTATACAAGGGGTGATGCGTATTAGCCCTCCGGTTAAAATTCCCATATGTCCATGGGACCTAGACCTGGTTCTATCGGTTCTACAAAAACAACCATTTGAACCTTTGCGGCACATTTCCTTGGTCCTACTCACCAGGAAATTGATCTTTTTAGTAGCCATATGTTCGGCTAGAAGAGTGTCGGAATTGGCCGCTATGTCCTGTAAGGAGCCATATCTGGTTATTCATAAGGACAGAGTAGTGTTACGTCCTCATCCAGCTTTTCTTCCTAAGGTGGTATCGAGGTTTCATTTGAACCAAGATGTGGTTCTTCCTTCCTTTTTTTCCAAACCTAGTTCGGTAGAGGAAAAATTATTACATTCCTTGGATGTAGTAAGAGCAGTTAAAGCTTATCTTAAAGCCACTGCTCAAATTCGAAGAACGGATTTTTATTCTACCGGAAGGCCCCAGAAAGGGTCAGGCAGCGTCAAAATCCACTTTAGCCAAGTGGATTCGACAGGTCATTATGCAAGCCTATGGCTTGAAGAGAAGACCGCCTCCGTTCAAAGTTAGGGCGCACTCCACGAGAGCAGTGGGAACTTCATGGGCAGTGCATCACCAGGCCTCCCTGGCCCAGATCTGTAAGGCCGCAACATGGTCTTCAGTACACCACGTTTACTAGGTTCTATCAAGTGGACGTTAGGAGTCAGGAGGATGTCGCCTTTGGGCGCAGTGTGTTGCAGGCTGCAAAAGATCCTCATGTCTGATAGCGCCCAGCTTATGTATGGTGTATACCTCCCCTCATTTGGGCATTGCTTTGGGACGTCCCACATAGTAATGGCTATGTCGCTCTGTGTCCCGTGATGTACGAAAAAGAAAATAGGATTTTTATAACAGCTTACCTGTAAAATCCTTTTCTTGGAGTACATCACGGGACACAGAGCTCCCACCCCTCTTTTGGGGACACTTATTGCTTTGCTACAAAACTGAGGTACTCCCGGATGGGAGGGGCTTATATAGGGGAGGGTACTTCCTGTTTTGGAAGTTGCCAGTGCCAGCACCTGAAGGTAATCTATATAACCCACATAGTAATGGCTATGTCGCTCTGTGTCCCGTGATGTACTCCAAGAAAAGGATTTTACAGGTAAGCTGTTATAAAAATCCTATTATTAAGTTAAGGGTGCCAAGAATTTTGACCAGACCATTTTTGGAGTTTTGTGTGACATTATGACCAATTTGCTTTTTTTCCTCCCTTTTTTTTGTTTTGTTCCTATACACATGTAGCGCACACACCACTGTCTTTACCTGCATTTAATTAGGCTCCTCGCAGGCAGAGAGAGGCACACCGCACCACAAGCCCGTACTCTCCTGTGTGAGGAGGTTGAGCGCTGATAGTTTTTTGGGCCTGCCTGCAGCTGGTGTTAAGATCCTCCCAAGAATGATTTCGCCTCTCCCTTGAATAGATGCAAGTCTTTATTTTTCCCCAGTAATGTAACTGTCCACACCATCTGAAAGTCCAACTTCTATATTTATTTCTCACAGATAATAAAAAGTCTCTTTAACAGCAGACAGGTTGGACAAGACACAGGACAGCTTAGGTGGGAGGAGGTACAGGCACAAACTCAAACGATTTCTTCAGACTGTTTAGGTTTCACAAACAGCTTTGGCGCACGATCTCTGCCACAGACCGTGAGGTTGGTCTCTGCCACAGACCGGGTGAATAAAAGTCACTGCCACTGACTTGGAGAACGGGTCACTGCCACTGACCTGGTGAATAGGGCTTTGCCCTATGAAGTCACTGCCACTGACTTGAAGCGAGTAGGGTCACTGCCACTGACTTGAAGCGAGTAGGGTCGGAAAAGGGTTACCTCCCTGGCCTCCTCATCTCAGATACGGGTCCCCTCCCGAGGCGGCACCCTGGGAGTCCTCGATCCCTAGCGGACCCCAGCCGAAGGTTGCTGGGCCCCGGGCCTTCCAAATAGTACCTCACCCCAGACTGAAGGTGTCTGGGATGGAACAGGAACCAGGCCTCTGGGCCTAGGGCATCTGTAGATAACACGCACACCCACCCAGGCTGAAGGTGCCTGGGCGTGGACGGACCCCACACACACCCAGGCCGAAGGCGCCTGGGCGTGGACCAACCCCCCATGGAAGATGGCCGTCCCTTATACCCTCTCCCGACAAGCACAGCAGGTTCCCCGCACTGCCGTACTACTGCCGAGAGGGGACAAAAAAGGCACAGCCTTGTATCAGTGGTTCAACCCTGGCCCCCGGCAACAGCGCCACCTGTAGGCCACAGGGAACTTCACACAAACACCATCTCCCATGAACAGAAATGGTCCATTAACCCTAACAATCAGTGTGTCTGAGCCTAATTACCACTCAGACACTTCCCCTAAATTGAACAACCCGCTACACACACAAAGGGAATAAACATGTGTATAGCAAATCATGTGTTACTGCAATACTTTTCTGTGAGAAATACTTGATTTTCTGGAAAAATTTCTGGGGTGCCAACAATTTCGGCCATGACTGTATACATGTCATACCGAAACCGGGGAAAGACCATGGGACTTGCTCCAATTACCGCCCTATATCCTTGATAAACGTGGACTTGAAAATTCTGTCCAAAATATTGGCCTGTAGACTAAACACTTTTTTTGCACGTTATATACACCCTGATCAAGCAGGATTCATTCCTGGCCGCCAGGCGTCTGACCAGACCAGAAGAATAATAGACATTATCTCAGCTATTCGATCAGATTGAGATGGGAAAG
Source organism: Rana muscosa (assembly GCA_029206835.1). Taxonomy (NCBI): domain Eukaryota; kingdom Metazoa; phylum Chordata; class Amphibia; order Anura; family Ranidae; genus Rana; species Rana muscosa. The sequence goes on along the minus strand of CM055116.1, from coordinate 142,609,574 downwards.
GACCTAGACAAGCTATGTTGCTTTCTTTAGATATTCGGAAGGCCTTCGATTCCCTGTCATGGGACTACCTATTCTATGTCTTATCACAATATAAATTTGGTCCGCAGCTTTTGTCAACTCTAAAAGCCCTGTACAGTTCCCCTGCAGCATTACTAATGATTAATGGCTACTCGTCCACTCTCTTTCCAATCCAACGGGGGACTCGCCAAGGCTGCCCACTGTCGCCCTTATTATTTGTACTGGCCATAGAACCGTTGGCTATCAAAATCCGCGAGTGTGCAGATATAAAGGGAATAGAATGTGGGGATAGAGAACACAAAACCGCATTTTTCGCAGACGATATCTTACTGATGGTCTCCGTGCCCATCACCACCCTCCCGAATGTCCATGCTATATTACAGCCCTTCTCTAGGCTCTCTGGCCTTTCAATTAATCAGGAAAAATCCAGAGCGTTGAACATCTCCCTACCGGATCGGATCGTAGAAACCCTCCAATCCTCTTACAAGTTTGTTTGGGAACCCATGGCCCTCCCCTTTTTTAGGAATTAATCTAACTTCCTCGATGCATACCCTGTACTCCAAAAATTATCCTGCACTCTACAAACGCTTAGCGGCAGACCTGACTAGCTGGCAGATACATCCTCCATCGTGGTTCGGCAGACTATACTCTATAACGATGAATATCTTTCCTAGGATTCTCTATCTTTTTCGCACGTTGCCTATTGCTTTGGTCAAAACTGATTTATTGAGCTTTCAAAGGAAGCTATTTCAGTTTCTCTGGGGCGACAAGAGGCCTAGGGTGAACCGACGCACGTTATATACCCCAAAAATGAAGGGGGGCTTGGGAGTCCCTGATCTGCTCAAATATTTTTATGCCGCCCAACTATCCCAGCTAATTCGGTTCCACTCCTCCCAGCTTCACCCGTTATGGATGCATTTAGAATCGCAGTCATGCCCATCCAAATTGATATCACATGTTGTAAGGTAGCGCGTTAGACCACTTCTATCCCTTAGAGCCTAGGCCGGACCAATGGGTGTATGGATGCGCTCTATGACCGGTCAGGTAATCAAGACACACACACACACACAGATGGTGAATCAAAAATTACCAAAGCTGTATTCAGAGTACAGTATACTTATCCTACAAGACAAGGAGACTCCTCCCACTAAACCACAAACACAAGTTTAACAGAAGATATTGCAAAAAAATTAAAGTTACAGTTCATTCCTATCAATAGCCTTACAATGTATTCTGCCTAGTTACAAAGGGTTGAAAAGGTCATGTCCTAAGTTCTGATCATAGAAGCTGGGCGTCGAGCCAGATCTTGAAGTCTGTGAAAAAGTAGCTTGACCACTAGTCTTATATCCTGTCATTCTTAACAAGTTCTACAAAAATAGCTGTGAGTGTGAACATCAGAGTCTGACATTAGCTAGCCTAATATTTTACTGTAAATTACAGATATAAGTCAATGTACTTATATATTGACCTGGTATTGCTAAAACTCATGAATGCTGAAATGTAATGCAGATCAATAAAGACCCCCAATAATCTTACACATATTATATGGTTACTAGCTCGAGACCGACCCCCGATTTTATGCCCCTCCATCTCCCTTTCATTTAGTATCTGGGATAGACTATTTAAACCTCACTCATTCAAGTCCCTGCATGGTCCATTGGCTCCGTTGCTGAGAAACAAAGAATTCACCCCAGGTCTCACCCCTCGTGCCTTCAACTGGTGGACCAATAAAGGGCCCCTGCGCATTGCAGACATCTGTGATCACAATGGCATGTTCACTAAACAGACCTTAATAGACAAATACCAGATGCCAGACTCAGAGCACTACCGGTTTGTTCAATTGAAACATTACCTAGACACATTGTCTCGCAAGAGTGATCTGACGACCATGACGCCCATGGAATACTTATGTCACAAATATGATAAAATTAGGGTTCATGTTTCTGAATTGTATGCTATCTTAACACATACTTCGGTTAAACAAGCTTACATGGTCAAGTGGGAGCAAGACCTCCAAGAACACCTCGAATTAGAGGAATGGCACTTGATTGCTCAAGCAGCTTCCAAATCTCTTATTAACACCTCTATTGTAGAGGCAAACTATAAGGTCCTTCTAAGGTGGTACATGGTGCCGACCAGGTTAGCCACATATGTCCCAGGAGCTTCTCCAAAATGCTTCAGAGGTTGCGGACAAGATGGAACAGCTTACCACATATGGTGGCAATGCCCCAAGGTGCGTAGATTTTGGATAGGCGTGTACAACTTTATTTATACCCTTACCCAGGTCAACCTCACCAAATCCCCTAAACACGCCCTGCTGGGGCTAAAAGTTGACGCGGCCTCAAAAAAAACCAGAGAAGGCTTCTTACTTTTATATTCACCTCTGCCAGAATAACTATAGCCAGGAATTGGAGGTCAGCTGCCATCCCATTTGACCAGCTTAAGCATAAGCTCTCATGGCTCATGATGAACGAAAGGCTCTCGGCAGTCTTGAATGACAAACTAGTGGTCTTCAAAAAAGTTTGGAGCCCGTGGATCAGTTACTTGACCTGAGATCCCCGTACGGCTCCGATCTAAGGATCTTTTGAGTGGCAGGGATCAGAGCTTGGGGTCCTCCCCCCCCCTCTTTTCTCTCTTTTCCTCTCTACTTTGTATCCTTTTGGTTTCATAAGGAGTTTGACAAGTACTATCTCCAAGACAGAGGTACCCAGTGTTTTCATTTGTATAAACAAACATCAGGTACTCTGCAATTGCAATAATGTCTGCATGGTTTGGTTTTGTTGTTTCCGATGGAGAAAATGCAGATAAAAACATTGAAACGAAAGTTAAGGTAAAGGGGATAACTATCCTCACAATATGTTAGTACACTCTAATCGCATTCCCATTATCCCATAATGTTTTGGAAAAGCACAAGGACATTGTAATCGTATTTCTACTTAGTACTTGGTATTCTGATCTTTATTGTTTACAAAATCAATAAAAATGATTGAAAGTAAAAATTGCAGGTGCAATGTTATGCTGAAGCAGTACGTTCCACGTTCAAGTTACCCTCTGAGGGGTAACTAAATCACCTGTCTCCTCCCTGGGTTCCTTAAAATACTTACAAGCTGCATGCTCCTTTCCGGTTCATCCTTTATTGGAAAAACTTATTTATGCCGACTGGCAACATCCAGATAAGCATTTTTCTCCTCCTAGGAAATTTGAGGTTCTCTATCCTATGAAGGAAAAGTTTAATAAAAAATGGAAGCAACCGGCGGTAGATGCAGCCATTTCTTGCGTAAATAAAAACCTAACTTGTCCAGTAGACAATGTGCAGGTGTTTTTAAAGATTTTTCTGAAAAGAAGTTAGAATCTTTACTTAAATCTTCCTTTGTGATGGCGGGCGCTGTGACCCAACCTGCTGTGGCAGATGTTGGTATGTGTCAGGTCCTAAAGGAACAGGTGAAACAAGGGCTCAAGGATCTTCCTCCAGACTAGCTTGAGCTTTGGGAGAACCTGCCTAAGGCCTTATGTTTTACGGTCGATGCCATGAGAGATTCTATCCAACAGGCATTCCGCCTTACGCTTCAACTCTTGCATATGCGCAGAATCCTTTGGTTAAAGCATTGGTCTGCAGAAGCTCCATGTAAAAAGCTTTTGGCTGGTTTCCCCTTTCATGGGGGGATGATCTGGATAAATACATCCAGAAGATCTCAAGTGGGAAGTCTACACTATTGCCAGAGAAAAAGAAAATGAAACGCCCATGTTTTAAACGATCCCTCTCCCCGGTTCCAGGGACCTCTTCCTCTAGGCAGTGGCAATGGCATTCTCAATCGACCACAAAACCGAAATCCCAGAATCAGACCCAGGGTCACAAAAGACCATGGATACAAAGAACCGGTAAACAGAACCCCAAAGCTTCCTCATGAAGGGGTGCCCCCGCTCGGTGAGTGGGGGGACGGCTTTGGCAGTTTTCAGCAGCTTGGCAGACAGAGATCCGGGACAAAATGGGTAATTTCCACGATATCTTTAGGATACAAGATAGAATTCCGGGAAATCCCACCTTATCGGTTCCTAAACTCAAATGTCTCCAAAGATCCATTAAAAAGAAAACCCTTCTTCCAAGCATTGGATCAGTTTCTGTCCCAAGGGGTAATCAAAGAAGTTCCCCTAAGGGAACAAGGCACAGGGTTCTATTCAAATCTTTTTGTGGTTCCAAAGCCAAATTGAGACGTCAGACCCATTCTGGATCTAAAAGCTCTAAATCAGTTTCTAAACGTTCATCATTTCCGAGTGGAAACAATTCGATCAGTGGTTTCCACCCTACAAGGCAGAGAATTCTTGGCGTCAACAAACATCAAAGATGCATATTTGCACGTGCCTATTCATCCCGCATACCAAAAGTTCCTAAGGTCCGCTGTGGAAAACCGCCAATATCAACTTGTGGCTCTACCTTTTTGGCTTGGCTACGGCACCTCGCGTGTTTACAAAGGTTCTGGCCCCACTTCTAGCAAATCTAAGGACGCAGGGCATGACGGTGACGGCTTATCTGGCTAATCTACTCTTGGTAGAACAGTCGATGGCACAGTTAAATCACTGTGTACTCAGTACAGTAAAATACCTAGAGAATTTAGGCTGGATCTTAAACTTCCAAAAGTCCTCTCTACAGCCCCGGAGAAGGGTCGAATATTTGGCCATGGTCTTAGACACAACCCAAACCAAAGTATTCCGCATGGTCAAAGCAAAGGGGAAACCATCAATTCGCCTTTGTATGAAATTGTTAGGGAAAATGGTGGCCTCTTTCGAGGCCATCCCGTATGCCCAGTTTCATTCAAGGCTACACCTGTCCTCAGAGGTGCGCCAAAGCCTCAGTTGGTGGTTAAACACTAAGAATTTGTGAGCAGGGAAATCCTTTCTTCCAGTCACTTGGAAAGTGGTATCTACGGATGCCAGCCTGTTGGGCTGGGGGGCAATTCTGGAAGAAGCCTCCCCAAGGAACTTGGTCCAAGTCCGAGAAAGGCCTACCCATCAACATTTTGGAGATTCGGGCAGTATATCTAGCCCTCAGAACCTGGACACAGGGTTACATGGCCACCCGATTTGGATTCAGTCCCACAATGCTACTGCGGCAGCTTACATCAATCACCAAGGGGGCACCCGGAGTCGGGATACTCAGACAGAGGTGAACAAGATTTTTACATGGACAGAAGCTCATGTTCCTTGCATTTCTGCAATCTTCATTCCAGGAGTGGAGAATTGGCAAGCGGATTACCTGAGCCGCCAGCAATTGTTGCCGGGGGAGTGGTCTCTCCAACCCAACATTTTTCAGGATATATGCCAGAAATGGGGGACCTCGTAGGTAGACCTGTTCGCTTCCAGGTTCAACAGGAAGTTAGACCACTTTGTATCGAGGTCAAAAGATCCTCTGTCCTACGGAACAGATGCACTAATGATTCCCTGGGATCAGTTTTCCCTGATCTATGCATTCCCTCCTGTTCCGCTCTTGCAGAGACTTCTTTGCAAGATCAAAGAAGGAGGAATACCAGTTCTCTTGGTGGCCCCGAATTGGCCCAGAAGGTCCTGGTACACCAAGATCATAAGGATAGCAGTGGGGGAGCCTTGGATTCTCCCACTAAGCCAAGACCTGCTATCATAAGGTCCAGTGTTCCATCCTTCTTTACGAAAAGGAAATTTGACGGTCTGGCTGTTGAAACCTACATGCTGAAGAAACGTGGGCTCTCGGGTTCTTATTAATGCTAGAAAGCCGGCCTCCAGAATCATTTATTATAGAGTCTGGAAGGCATATGTTTCCTGGTGTGAATCCAGGGGGTGGAACCCTCAAAAATATGTCATTGGTAGGATTCTGGCCTTCTGTCAATTAGGGGTAGATATGAGATTAGCCCTCAGTACTATTAAGGGTCAAATCTCGGCTCTATCAGTCTTTTTTTCAGAGACGTTGGCATCTCATTCCCTAGTCCGGGCATTTATTCAGGGAGTGTTGCGGGTAAATCTGCCAGTCAAACCTCCCTTGTGCCCATGGGATTGGAATCTAGTTCTGTCAGGCTTGCAAAAGCAGCCCTTTGAACCTATTCTTCATATTCCATTGATTCTCTTGAGTCGGAAATTGGCATTTTTGGTTGATATCTCCTCTGCTAGGAGAGTATGTGAATTGGCAGCTCTTTCTTGTAAAGAGCCTTATTTAGTTTGTCACAAAGACAAAATTGTATTACGGCCCCATCCTACTTTTCTTCCTAAAGTGGTCTCGCCGTTCCATTTAAATCAAGATATTGTTTTGCCTTCCTTTTTTCCTGAACAGCAGTCAGCGGGGGAAAAATGATTGCACTCTCTAGATGTAGTGAGAGCAATGAAGGTTTATCTGCAAGCAACTGCTCAGATACGTAAAACAGATGTTTTGTTTATTCTGCCAGATGGCCCCAAAAAGGGCCAGGCAGCATCGAAATCGGCCATTTCTAAATGGATTCGACAAGTGATTATTCAAACTTATGATTTAAGGAATAAAATTCCTCCTTTTCCTGTCAAGACGCACTCAACCAGGGCAATAAGTGCCTCCTGGGCAGTGCATCATCAGGCTTCGATGGCTCAGATCTGTAAGGCTGCAACTTGGTCTTCAGTCCATACATTTACCAAATTCTACCAAATAGATGTAAGAGGACATGAGGAGGCCGCCTTCGGGCATAGTCTGCTGCAGGCAGCGGTTTAGGGCCTCTCGTCCGATGGCCGTCTGCTTGATCTGTGTCTCCCTCCCCTCATATTGAGCATTGCTCTGGGATGTCCCACTATGTAATGACTAAAGGCTCTGTGTCCTGTGGTGTACAATAAGGAAAATAGGATTTTTATAACAGCTTACCTGTAAAATCCTCTTCTTGGAGTACACCATGGGACACAGAGGTCCCGCCCCTCTAATGGGATACTTACTGCTTTGCTACAAAACTGAGGTACTTCCCTTATGGGAGGGGTTATATAGAGGGGAACTTGTCTTCATTGGTTGTGCCAGTGTCCAATCACCTGTGGTGAACTATGCAACCCACTATGTAATGACTTGGGCTCTGTGTCCCTATTTTTTTTTTTTTACATTTCTTCAGTTACTTCCTGGTTTCTTGCTTGGGCAAATTATGTCATACATCCCAGGAGTCTTCAGGAGGGGAGGAGAGGTATTCTTCTGCATGCATGCAGAGCAGATGGATTCCAGGCAGTAACTTCGGCATGCCAAGATGGCCACAGCCAGAAATGCTAGGGGGGTATTTTTCAAAGTGATCTGTCAGCAAAATAAAGCATGGAGACAGGGATGGATGGGAGAGTTTGCTTTGGATATTAAAAATTTATTAGATTAGTGTTTTTGGTTTGTGATGCTCAGATGCAGTTTAGAGCCACTTTAGTGAACTCCTAATGCACAAAAACACAATATAATATGATTTGATCTGCTGCTTCTACAAGCCAGAAATGGCTTGTTTACATCCTGGTGAAACAGGAAGTGACAAATACTCATCGCTTCTGGTCTTCTAGACCATAGAGATGATGGGGGACTTTCCTCCATCTCCATCTCTATGGTCAGCCCCAGGCTCCCCGGTGGGTTGGGAGAGCCCAGGAAAGGTGGCAGTAGAGGGGATCCCTTTCGAAGCCTGTGAAAGTGATCCTGCTGCTAATTATCTGCTAGAATTTCTTTTTAATTAAAGAGCAATGTTGCCTTAAATTTTTTTTACTGGAATGCTTCCTGTAGCTGCAGGCATTATTCCAGTATAATCACCTAAACCTTGCAACATATGGGTACGTCACGGAGGCTGAAGTTGTTAAAATGGTTGTAAACTCTGTTACACCGCTTGTACCTACAGGTAAGCCTATAATAATTCTTGCAGTGTTTAGGAGATATTCAGAGTTCATGCAGCCAATGACGTCATCGGCGCATGCACTCTGAAGGTTCGGCTTACAGTCCTGGACCTACAGAGCCCATGGCGGAAACGACGGCTTCCACGCGAATGACGTTATTGCGCCCCCCCCCAGCTACTCGTGTAGCCCGAGGCCGCGAAACCAGAAGGAAAACCGGGGGAAGATGTCAGCCCTCTTAGCGCTGACATTGCAGTGCTGGAATGCTTCGTTCTAAGGTAAGTCTCTAATAATGTGCTAGTATGCAATGCATACTAGCACATTATAACATTGCCATGCAAGTTTTGTTTTTTAGCTTACAACCGCTTTAATAGGACAGTGCAAAGAGCAAAGTTTTTTTAATTTTTTTCATAACGACCAATCGGATTTTACGTTTGCATCCAGTGAAAGTAGGTAGAACAGAGAGAAATGATTTCTGATTGGTTAATGCATAATGAACCTTTCCTGAATTACTACAGTTTTTGATATTTGCATTTCAGGCATAAAAATATTTTTCTTCACATTTTAGCCTTCCTTTGGGGGTCGGGAGGGGAGCGTTCCTTGTTACTGCACTGAAGTGTCAGAATCCGGGCTAGATATCCCAGTTATCTTAGAGATAACCCTTAGGGCCCCATGAACACTGGCCGTGTAAACCTAGTACATGCGGCTGTGATATTCAGCTGTAAGTAATAGTCACAGGTGTGCCATCCAGACCAGCTGCTGCGGCTGGACAATGCACCTTGGCGGTACCTCCATTTAGGGCAGTATATGCCAAAGGATAAACACCTGGAACGCAAGATGTATCCTCAGCAAAAATAGTTTGTAGATTGATGCTGGAACAAGTCCTACTACTTACATAACCCATTGCTGACCCCTTCTAAAGTTCCAATAAGGCTCGTTCTGCTACATATAGAACAATTTCATGTTGTATGGAAGGATGCAATGGGTGATTAACATTTATTGGCGTATCCCGGAGTCTACTGGCATATGGATCTATATTCCTGTCGGGGAATTCCACAACAATGTAAATCTTTAATAGAACGAAAAAAAAACTGACCTTACCAGTAGAGCGACACGATTAATCGTCAAGAATCGAGATTGCAATTTTCCCCAATCTTAAAAGAGAAGAATGGGTTTGGGGGTTATTGCAGTTTTATACTTGCCTAGGTGGATGCAGCATCGGTTCGATTCTGCACCTGTCCCCCAGGCGCCTCTACACTGAGAACCGAGCGATCGAACACTGCCAATGGCTTGGTTTTCTCACCTCCCCAAGCGGAGAGCTGCTGCCTGTCAGTCATAAGCTCTCCTCTCTTCTCACTGGAGCGCTGAGCTGTTGAGGGGCGGGGAGCGGTGTCTCTGTGGCTCACTGAGATGGCTATCCATCCAGGCACCTGGCGGATCTAGACTCCCAGAGTTTGCTCTCTGCTGAAAACGGGTCACAGGAGTGCAAAACGAATTGCACTTCTATGACCCATAAGAAAAGTCCAGCCAAACAAGCTCCGGCTGGACTTGTCCTTTTAACAAAGCATTTTCCGTATTCTATGTAGAGTTCTCTGCTCAAGCCTGTCAAAAAAATAAATAAATCAGGCAGTCTGCCAAGTATCACAACATTCTTTAGCCGCTGAGTTAACTATAAACATTGTAACATTTTGTCCTTTAGATCAAAGGAATGAACTTCAGTGTGTAAATGAGGGAAGTTTAACCACTTAAAGAGGAACTGCAGTCTTCTCGCATAATTTGTAATAAAAAACATCTTTGCCATTCTGAAGCTTCCCTCCAACCAATTTGCATATTATTTTATATATATATTGTGATTCTGTACTTGCCAAATATGCTGCAGCAATCTCCCTCCACTGAGTCTGGCTGCAACCATTTTAACCCCTTGCTTACTGGGCACATAAACCCCCTTCCTGCCCAGGCGAAATTTCAGCTTTCGGCACTGCGTCGCTTTGAATGACAATTGCGCGGTCGTGCGACGTGGCTCGCAAACAAAATTGACGTCCTTTTTTCCCCACAAATAGAGATTTCTTTTGGTGGTATTTGATCACCTCTGCGGTTTTTATTTTTTGCGCTATAAACCAAAAAAGAGCGACAATTTAAAAAAAAAACACTTTTTGGATTTTTGCTATAATAAATATCCCAATTTTTTTTTTAAAAAACTATTTTTTTCCTCAGTTTAGGCCGATATGTATTTTTCTACATATTTTTGGTTAAAAAAAATCCCAATAAGCGTATAGTGATTGATTTGCGCAAAAGTTATAGCGTCTACAAAATAGGGGATAGAATTCTGATTTTTTTTTTTTTCACTAGTAATGGCGGCGATCTGCGATTTTTGTCAGGACTGCGATATTGCGGCGGACACATCGGACACTTTTGACACATTTTTGGGACCATTCACATTTATACAGCGATTAGTGCTATAAAACTGCATTGATTACTGTATAAATGTGACTGGCAGGGAAGGGGTTAACACTAGGGGGCGAGGAAGGGGTTAACATGTTCCCTAATGTGTGATTGCTACTGTGGGGGGAGGGGACTGACTGGGGGAGGAGACCGATCTGTGTCCCTATGTACAAGGGACACAGCATCGGTCTCCTCTCTCCCTGACAGGACATGGATCTGTGTGTTTACACACACAGATCCATGTCCTTGTCTGTGTACCGGCCGATCGCGGGTACCTGGCGGACATCGCGGGCGTGCGCCGCTGGCGGCGCTCGTGCGGCCCCCAGTGGCCGGAGGAGCGGAGGCCGTATAATGACGGCCTCCCGGCATTATAGAACCACTTTGCGGCCGTCATTAGTCGTATGACGGGCACAAAGTGGTTAACTGTGGGCAGCTGAAGGTGCTGCCTGTTCACTTCCTGTATCTATGTGTGTGTATACAGCGGGTCATAAAAGAATTTAGTCAGCCACAAATTGTGCAAGTTCTCCCACTTAGAAAGATGAGAGAGGCCTGTAATTGTCATCATAGGTAAACCTCAACTATGAGAGACAAAATGTGGAAACAAATCCAGACAATCACATTGTCTGATTTGGAAAGAATTTGTTTTGCAAATTATGGTGAAAAATAAATATTTGGTCAATATCAAAAGTTCATCTCAATACTTTGTTATATATCCTTTGTTGGCAATGACAGAGGTCAAATCTTTTCTGTAAGTCTTCACAAGGTTGTCGCACACTGTTGCTGGTATGTTGGCTCATTCCTCCATGCAGATCATTGATGTTTTGGGGCTGTCGCGGGGCAACACGGACTTTTGACTCCCTCCAAAGGTTTTCTATGGGGTGGAGATCTGGAGACTGGCTAGGCCACTCCAGGACCTTGAAATGCTTCTTACGAAGCCACTCCTTCGTTGCCCGGGCGGTGTGTTTGGGATCATTGTCATGCTGAAAGACCCAGCAATGTTTCATCTTCAATGCCCTTGCTAATGGGAGGAGGTTTGCACTCAAAATCTCACGATACATGGCCCCCTTCATTCTTTCATGTACACAGATCAGTCGTCCTGTTCCCTTTGCAGAGAAACAGCCCCAAAGTATGATGTTGCCACCCCCATGCTTCACAGTAGGTATGGTGTTCTTTGGTTGCAACTCAGCATTCTCTCTCCTCCAAACACGACGAGTTGTGCTTCTACCAAACAGTTCTACTTTTTTTTCATCTGACCATATGACATTCTCCCAATCCTCTTCTGGATCATCCAAATGCTCTCTAGCAAACCTCAGACGGGCCCGGACATGTACTGGCTTAAGCAGGGGGACACGTCTGGCACTGCAGGATCTGAGTCCCTGGCTGCGTAGTGTGTTACTGATGGTAGCCTTTGTTACGTTGGTCCCAGCTCTCTGCAGGTCATTCACTAAGTCCCCCCGTGTGGTTCTGGGATTTTTGCTCATCGTTCTTGTGATCATTTTGACCCCACGGGGGTGAGATCTTGCGTGGAGCCCCAGATCGAGGGAGATTATCAGTGGTCTTGTATGTCTTCCATTTCCTAATTATTGCTCCCACAGTTGATTTCTTCACACCAAGCTGCTTGTCTATTGCAGATTCAGTCTTCCCAGCCTGGTGCAGGTCTACAATTTTGTTTCTGGTGTCCTTCGATAGCTCTTTGGTCTTCACCATAGTGGAGTTTGGAGTGTGACTGTTTGAGGTTGTGGACAACTGTCTTTTATACTGATAACACGTTCAAACAGGTGCCATTAATACAGGTAATGAGTGGAGGACAGAGGAGCCTCTTAAGGAAGAAGATACAGGTCTGTGAGAGCCAGAAATCTTGCTTGTTTGTAGGTGACCAAATACTTATTTTCCACCATAATTTGCAAATAAATTATTTTCAAATCAGACAATGTGACTGTCTGGATTTGTTTCCACATTTTGTCTCTCATAGTTGAGGTTTACCTATGATGACAATTACAGGCCTCTCTCATCTTTTTAAGTGGGAGAACTTGCACAATTGGTGGCTGACTAAATACTTTTTTGCCCCACTGTATATGTGTGTGTGTATGTGTATATGTATGTATATATATATATATATATATATATATATATATATATATATTTTAGCAGAGACCCTAGAGAATAAAATGGTGGTTGTTGCAATATTTTATGTCACACTGTATTTGCGCAGCGGTCTTTCAAATGCAATTTTTTGGGAAAAAAATTGTTTAATGAATAAAAAAATAAAACTAAACCGCAAAGTTAGCCCAATTTTTTTGTATAATATGAAAGATGATGTTACGCCGCGAGAATCGTGATCTTTTATTCTAAGCAAAAAAATTGTGATTCTCATTTTGGCCAGAATTGTGCAGCTCTACTCACCAGTATTCAGAGTAAACTCTTTTGGAAATCTGATGATATACTGTTCACATGGTTTCTTATGGTATGTTTATGTGCTGGAGAAAGAAAATTTCCTGGACTGCCGCACTCTGTTCAAACGTTTATTTTGAAAAAGTATAAATCCCAAAGTTTTCAAAAACAATCCAAAGCAATCAAAAATTTAAAAGTGGACATGCAGGGAACAAGGTTAACGCATTTCACATCAAGACATGATGCTTACTCATTACTGTGCTATACTATATTTGTGGAGTATTTTTATTTTAAATTATTTTGAGTTTTGATTTATTTTTATTATTATGACACTTACTTCAGTTGGTTGGTTGTTTTTTTTATAAAGTTTTGTGAACAATGCTGCATTGAACTGCACTCCAATGACACATAAGACTATCCCCCCCCAAATCACACCATGCCCAGTGAGGAAGCCGCCTTGGACAAAACTTGTCCAGAAGTGGAGTTTTCATCTGCATCCAGCCAATCATATTTACCGGTATTACTGCTATTTAGTAAGATATCAAAACAAGCTGCTGTGGAATGATCTTTAATATGTTTTCTGTGACTGTTTTGCTCTGGATAGCATAAGGTTCATCCATTTTATGTCCTTTATCCACAGAATTCCCGAACAAGGATATGCACACTATATTCTCAAAAGTATTGGGACTCCTGCCTTTACACAGACCTGAACTTTAACGGCATCTCAGTCTTAGTCTGTAGTGTTCAATATTGAGTTGGCCCACCTGGGAAGGCTGTCCACAAGGTTTAGGAGTGTCTATGGGAATGTTTGACCATTCTTCCAGAAGTGCATTTGTGAGGTCAGACATTGATGTGGACTAGAAGGCCTGGCTCGTAGTCTCCGCTCTAAATCATCCCAAAGGCGTTCTATCAGGTTGAGGTCAGGACTCTGTGCAGGCTAGCCAAGTTCCTCCACCGCAAACTCACTCATCCATGTGTGACAGCAGGAAGGTAAAGTCACCTGGTTGCATCCAGGGGGGTAGATATATTTCGCCCAGATTCAGGCTTTACGCCGACTTATACAACTAGGTGGAGAGTTGTATAAGGCTAGTGGGCTCATGGATGACTCATACCTCTAGGGAGAGGGCTGGGCGTCGTGCAGACAGGGAGTTGATGAGACCAGCTGAAGCTTGTCAGCTCATTTAGGCCTCTATAAGAACTCCCAGCTTCATTAGATGTTAGCTCATGCCTGGAACCAGACCTGTGTGGACTGTCTAGGGAGAGTGAACCCCTGTGCGGTGAGACAAAGCCTGTGTGGCTATTTGCTTGGACATTTAAAACCAGGGACTTAGGGACTAGGACAGCACTAGGCTGATCCCAGTTGTTAGTTAGGAAACCTGTATGTTTAGTCAGAGGTCAACTTGACCAGGATTTATTTTGGTTATGTTTCTTTTGCTTTGCTGTGTTTTGTCACTGTAAATAGAAAATAAACCGCACCTTTTTGATTTTGAAAACCACAACCTCCGTTTACTGGGCCTGTTTTGTGTGGGGAGCCCATCCCGGGGGTCACACACACCCGCTGCCGAGCTAACCCCCTCACACATGTCTTTATGGACCTTGCTTTGTGCACTGGCAAGCAGTCATGTTGGAACAAGAAGGGACCATCCCCAAACTGTTCCCACAAAGTTGGGAGCATGAAATTGTCCAAAATGTCTTGGTGTGCTGATGCCTTAATGTGGTTGTACAACCACT